>BHFT01041292.1:22054-61697 GCA_004320025.1 Laticauda laticaudata
AGGGGGGGGGGGGGCCTTGATGGTTTAGTGGGTAAAGACTCTGAATTTGTCAGCTGGAATACTGACAGCCCGGTTTGAGAACCGAGCGCTGTAAGACAGGGTGAGCTCCCATTCCTTGCCCCAGCTCCTGCCCACCTAGTTGCTCAAAAACACACAAATGTGAATAAATAGGCACCACTTTGGTGGGAGAATAACAGCATTCCATGCGCCTTGGCGTAAATGCCAGTCACATGACCATGGATAAAGCTGGCGCCGCCGATAAAGAAACGGAGATGAGCAGTGCCCTCTTGAGTTGGACATGACTGGACAGGTGAAACCTTTACCATTTGGTAGAGAATATTTAACCACTCAGAGACATTGTAGCTGTATTGGGCCATTCCTTTCTCCAAGCAGCCTTATACCTTGCCCCAGGAACACTTTGATTGCAATAAATGCTGGATAATGAATTGGTGAGGTCATTTGTAAGGCACAACCTGTTCTATATGTTTGCTTAGCTAACAAAAAAAAACCCCACTTTGCCATTCAGAGGAAACTAATACATCAGTCCTTTATTTGTTCATACCTGATATGTGCAACATTTAATACTGATTTTTTTTCTATGTTGATTGACTATACTTATTTCCATGTACTCTCAGACTTTTAATTTTGTGGACACATTGCTTTTTGTGTGTGTGGTTTTTTTTCTTTTATCCTCCTTTCACAAACATTCTCTGTAGGAAAACCTATAATATCCAAGGTGGCATTAACCATAAACAAATCACAGCTCAAAATCAGAGACAAACCTTTCCCTTCCCTCCCTTTCATTTTTCTGCTAAATAGAGCAATTTACTTGCATGGTTTAGAACATGATTAAATCAGGGTGGAGAAAACACATAAAACTGGACCTCCCTTCAGCTTCTCCCTAAAGAAGTAAGCCTCTACTTTTACATACCGTTCAACTTTACTAAGAGGACAGACACTGTTTGAAGTTTATACAAAGTAGTAAACAAACTGTCCTTCCCTTATATAAAATATTCTTCACATTTAGTAAGATTATTCCCTTTGTAATCATTTAACTGCTGTGGTCTTCAAGGAGTGTCCCACACATTTTTCAGCACAAAAAAAAGATGTACATTAATAAATAAGGGCAATAGGAGTTGAAAACAGTGAAAACGAACTTGTTTGGTCTGAATGGGGGAGGAGATACCATGCTAGAAACCAGGAGGCTGAGAGTTCTAGTCCCACCTTAAGGATGACAGTCTGTTTGGTGACTTTGGGCCAATCACTCAGCTCAGATCAAAAGGTTTGCTGCCTTGAGTTGTTTATTAAGAAGTAATAAAGTTGGGATTTAAAAAGATATTTAAAAAGGAAGAGAAATACAACCAAAACAAAATCAAAAACCCATTTTATATCCCTAAAGAGCCAGGTGACAAGAACTCACAGATGATTGTGAAGGATAACGAAGAGGCGATGGGGCACGTCTTCAGCCTGGAACTGGCAAGGCAAACAGAATCTTAATAAATACAGACAGTCCTCAACTTACAGCAATTCATTTAGTGACTGTTCAAAGTAACAACCGCACTTTAAAAAGGGACTTATGACCTGCTTTCATACTTTCAACCACTGCGGCATCCCTATGGTCATGTGATCAAAATTAAGACGTTTGACAAATGACTCATATTGATGACGGTGAAGTATCCTGGGGTCATGTGATCATATTTTGTGATCTTCAGTCAGGCAAAATCAACGGGGAAGCCAGATTTACTTAACAACCATGTTACTAACTTACCGACTGCAGTGAATCATCATACAATTGTGACAAGAGATGGGAAATTGGGGCAAAATTCACTTAACGAATGTCTCACTTAACAACAGACATTTGGGGCTCAATCGTGGTCATAAATCAAGGACTAACTGCACCAGAGAAATGGGATGGTTCTATTAGTTATTTCCTTTGCAACTGTTTGAAATCTTGGCACTGGGAAAGTCTGGCTCAACACAGATGGAACAATATCAGGAGGAAATGGCTGTTTGTTAGTCTTGTTTTCTAACATGAGGGACTTCAAAAAATGTGATGGCTTGCTTGCCAGTTCTAAACCATGCCAAAACCAAAACTTTTCAAATTCTTGTGGCTTCCTTGGTGATTCAGTGCAAATGTATCTTTAAATAGAAATGCTTTATAAGCTTTCTCCTCCTTAGAGGGTTAATGGAACATACTTTTAACAGTCGCCAAGATAATCCAAGCTCATTGTTCTGTTAAACCATAGGTGTCCAATCTTTTGGCTTGCCTGGGCCACACTGAGTGAAGCGGAACTGTCCTGGGTCGTGTATAAAATACAGGTAGTCCTCGACTTATGACCACAATTGAGCCCAAAACTTCTGTTGCTATGTGAGCAATTCGTTAAGTGAATTTTGCCCTATTTACCACCTTTCTTGCCACAATTGTTAAGTAAATCACTGAAGTTGTCAAGTCAGTGACATAGTTCAATGAATCTGGCTTCCCTGTTTGATTTTGCTTGTTGGAAGATCTCAAAAGGGGATCATGTGATCCCTGGGACACTGCAACCGTCATAAATATGAGTCAGTTGACAAATGTCTAAACTTTGATCACTTGACTATAGGGATGCTGCAATGGTCATAAGTGTAAAAAACAGTCATAACTCAATTTTTCAGTGCCGTTGTAACTTTGAACAGTCACTAAATGAATTGTTGTAAGTCGTGGACTACCTGTATTATCATATAGCTTATGTACGTAAATAACAAACATCCTCTATTTATCTTGTGGGGCTGCATTACTAGCTGTCCAGGGTTGCACGCAGCCCGCACACAACAGGTTGGAGATGCCTGTGTTAAACAAATAATAATAAAATGTGTTCTCCCTCACTCTCCTAGGGAACCAAAACATCTGACTTACAGGCTTCAAACAGAAAGTGGTGCTGAACAGATTGTCCTGGAAAGCCGCCACCAGAGGCTCCATTTTATCAGAACTCAGTCCAACTCAGGAGACCAAAGCCCGATAACATTTAGGTGACCTGCAGTTGGAAGGATGATGACCAGGGAGTGGGGAAAGCAAGTGCCAGTTTCTGAACAATAGCAGGAAACCTTCAAAACTCAGAGACCGTAACCCTGATAACATTAAACTAAACAATGCTTCCACCTACGGTGAAGGAAAAAGTGGCACGTAGCCCTTAAGACAGCAAGTGAGCCTCCTGACTGTTGAAATCATGCCCTCCAAAGGATCAGTGCACAACAAAAATAGAACTTTATTGTACAGTACATGTACATGTCAGTAATGTAAATGTACTGGACTTTTACAGCACAGGACTTTTACCAGCTTCAGCAAGAGAGACACACTTTGGAAAGCTTACTAACACAACTATGGCTAAATCAACTCCACCTTCCCAAAAAAAAATTCAGCTGCAGCAGAAAAGTATATCCTGTGACAACGAAGGTTCAGCATTCATATTACTTTTCATGCTTAGGTTTCAGGTGCATCCTTGAACGATAGGGAAATACATGTCCATTGTCCATAAGGACAACTGTTGTAAAAGAAAGTGAGGGCAGAGTCATTGTTTTTTTTTACGAAGCCGCAGTTCTTAATTACTGAGCAATAGCAAAAGGACGGAGGCCAACTTTCTGCTGATGCCCAGATTACAACTCTTGGGAGTTCCCAGTGAGCAAAACCAATGGAGCTGGAATTCACTGATTTGGGTTGTACTACTTTTTTTGTCAATCTATCTATGCTTCTAGACTCTCTTCTCTAACTTCTCCCTCTCTCTCTCTCTCTCTCCCCCTCCCTCCCTCCTTCCTCCTTCCCTTCCTCCCTTCTTTTCTTTTTTGGTTGCCCTATCTAGCTATCTTTTCTTTCTTTCTTTGCATCTATCAATCTATCTATTTATCCATCCATCCCTATATCCCTCTATCTCCATCTCCATCCCCATCCCTATCCCTATCCCTCCATCTCCATCCATCCATCCATCTACATTTGCTGACTGCTCAATTCCAGGCCAGGGACAGATTTAACCCATCATTTACAAATCCTAAAAAACAGAAGCCCCCTTTAAACTAAATGCAATCCAATAAACGTGTAGCAACAAAAAGAAGAAAAAATGCTATAGGAACTAGCAAAAGCAATTATTTAAAGGAAACACTGAAGGAAGAAATAGGAAGAAGTTCTAAACATTAAATCATAAGTCACATGTCATCCTAAATGGAGGGAGGAGCAGGAGCCAACACTAACCAAGGAGCGCATGGTGCTCATGCCCCCTCTGGTGGCCACATTGGGAAAGCATCTGTGCTTATTTGTTGAGAAGGACTAACCCTGATTGTGCACCGCACCATTGTAGGCAGTGTAGAAGTAACTTCATTTTCAGCATTTCTGAAAAGTGATTTTGGTAAAGGCTGGAGTCAGATGTTTTGCTCTAGGGCTAGACCATGATTTGCTTTATTCGTGGCTTACTGAATAAGCTATAAACCATAATTTGTTATCTACTATGGCGTATAATGGTTTCTATTAAATAGTTTGATGTAGTGGTTAAGGTACTAGTCTAGAAATCAAGAGATTGGGAATTCTAGTCCCAACTTAGGCATGAAAGCCAGAAGAGGAGAAAGAGTGAGTGAGTAAACAATTAAATAAGTAAATATACAATGGCATATACATTAGTGCAGTCAAAAACCAACCAACCATCAAATGGCTTATTCATTAAATTTATTTCTCACCCTTATTATTTTTACAAATAATTCAAGATAATGAACATACTTCTCCTGCCACCTATTTTCTTCACAACAACTACCCTGTGGGGTGGATCTGGCTGAGAAAGAATAACTGGCCTAAAATCACCGAGCTAGTTTTCATGTTTAAGGCAGAACTAGAACTTGGTGTCTCCTGTTGACTGGCCTAACCAAAGGCAAGAATAGAGCTCTCAGTCCCCAGGTGTCTAAACTGCAGTGGTGGTAAAGATAATATTGTGGGGCAATTTTGCCAGAAATATGAAGTAAATGCAAATTTTGATTTCAGCAAAATCATTGAAGAACATGGTCATAGCCATGAATGTGACTCTATTACTGAACTCCTACAGTTTGGTTATATGACCACAGAGGAGACCTGACCATCGGAACTTCAAATCCAGGTCATGTTCCCTTTTTCAGGTCAGTCGTAACTTCCTGCAGATAGATAGTCAAAAATCATCTGTACTTCCAAAGAAAGCAACTAGAAAATCTGCCAATTCCTTTTTGCCATACCAGTTGCCTCATCAACCTCCACAAAATTCAAATTTCTTGTGATTTAATGTTGTGGGGAGTCGTTTTCATAATATCAGTATCAACAAAGCAAAGGACTACAAACCTTATCTTTTAATACCATAATATGAATTATATCCATCGTTTCATATATAGCATGTCTCAAGTTTCCTTCTTCAGCTACCTGATTAATTTTTCTATTACAGCATTTCAGGAAATGCTTTCTTAAAGGTTGTTTAGATCAGGGCTGGCTAGTTCACACAACACTGAACTTTTTGCTATATCTCTGCAACAAGCCAAAAAGTAAATCATATGATGTCTTAATGCTTATAGTTCAGTTCACACAACACACTACAGCAATGGCTGCATTTTTACAACATACTGAACACAAATGACCCCATTTTTGTCCTAGTTTACAGGTAATCCCTCAGTTTACAACAGTTCATTTAGTGACCATTCAAAGTTACAACAGAACTGAAAAAAGTGACTTATGACCATTTTTCACAGGAACAACCTTTGCAGGATCCCAATGGTCACATTTTCAAAATTTAGATGTTTGGCAACTAGTTCGTTATGATGGTTGCTATGTCCCAGGCTCACCTTTCGTGACCTTCCGGCAAGCAAAGTCGATGGGAAAGCCACATTCACTTAACAACCGGGTTACTAGCTTAATAGCTGTGAAAAGAAATGTTGTAAAATGGGGCAAAACTCACTTAAGAAATGTCTCACTTAATGATGGAAACTTTGGGCTCAATTGTGGTTGTAAGTTGAGGACCACCTGTATTGTGATTTGTAAATTCAGCCATTGAACATTATCTTTTTAAAAATTGGAAAAAAAAATTGTTGAAGTCTGGTTGCCGAGATGAAAGTGAAACTAAAGGATCCCTGCAAAGATATGAAGTAGAAGAAAGATGGCCTAATCTTCCAGACAGATTTCACCAGCTGCATTGCCATCTGCTTTGGAGACAAATGATGCCATAGCTCCTGATGCTTTTGGAAAATAACCACTGTTTCTTTGTTCTCACCATGAAACCACAAATCTAAAAAAAAACCTTTGGTGTTCCATTCCTCATTCATCTTATTTTGGGCAAGGGTTAGCCTGCTGTTGTAAAGAGCCAACCATTCTAGGAAAGGTTATACATAACCATCATTCCTATCATAACATTGTTACTATTGACACTATTAATCCATGGAATGGCTTGCCTTCACAAGATGGAGTATTCCACATCACGGGAGACATTAAAGAAGAGACTGGACAGCCATTTGTCGGAATGGGATGGGGAGGTCTCCTGCTTGAGCAAGGGATGGACTAGATCTCCTAGATCCTTTCTAACTTTGTTATTCTATATTATGTGGGCCCTTTTCAGTTGGATTTCAGGCCAAGATATGAAAGGGAAAGAGCACTGGTTGCGTTTTTCGATGACCTTTGGGAAGAGAGGGATGGGGGAAGTGCATCCAGGGATGGCCATGACGGGCATGGCCTGGTTGGCCTCCTGCACCATGGCGGGGGAGGGGGGGCTTTTTTTGCTTTCCCTGGGCTCCGGAGGCTTTCCTCGAGCCTCTAGGAAGGCGAAAATGGCTCCAAAGGCTCTCTGGAAGCCAGAAATGGGCCCATTTCCAGCCTTCTCAAATTTCTGGGAGGCCCGTTTTTCACCCTCACCAAGCCTTTGCCTGTGCCCTGCATTTACCTGCATCCAAAAAGGGTCGCTTGGGGACTCCTGGGAGGAGAGGGATGGGGAGGCAGCCTGGGGTGGATTTCAGTTGGCCAAGAAACAGAAACTATACGAATCAGTAAGAAGCTGCTTCTCTTCTCCTCAGCATTTAGCAATTCAGAAATTAACATCAAATCACAACTTTTTGCTTTTTCATAATAATATGAACCAGTCATTTCTGTATAGATCTATCAATCTACTCAGTAAAACCCAAAAACAAAGTTTCATTCTTTGAATGAAAGGGGGGGGGGAAGAAGAAGGGTCTGCTGTAACTTCAAACAAGCGACTGATCGTTAAGTGAGGGCTACCTGAAAATAAAGCTGGTTTTGACACTGATAATTTTTTTTTAAATTATACCACCACCAAAGCAGTTAGGTTTTCTCCTTGCTCCAGATATTATGAGTACTTTTCATCACAAAAAGTACAAGTAGTCCTCAACTTATGACCACAATTGAGCCCAAATTTTCTGCTGCTAAGACATTTGTTAAGTGAATTCAGCCCCATTTTACGGCCTTTTTTGCCTCGTTGGTTAAGTGACTCACTGCAGTTGGTAAGTTAGTAACCTGGTTGTTAAGTGAATCTGGCTTCTGCTTGACTTTGCTTGCCAGAAGGGAATCACATGACCTCGGGATACAGCAATGTCATAAGTATGAACCAGTTGCCAAGCGGCTGAATTTTGATGACAAGTTCATGGGGATGCTGCAAAGGTCATAACTGTGAAGAAAGGTCAAAAGTCACTTTTTTGAGTGTCGTTGTAACTCTGAATGGTCACTAAATGAACTTTTGTAAGTCGAGATCTACCTGTACAATCTAACCCAGTGGTCGCCAACCAGGACCACTGGTGGTCCGCGAGAAAATTTTGGTGGTCCGTAGAGAAATGTCATCCCCAGAGCACCCACCCCAAAGCAATTAATCCAGACTGCATGGGAACACAAGGCTGTGCCACCCACATGGCCCGCAGGAACACAAGGCTTGTGTCACTTGCATTGCAAACAACACAAGGTAATGAGGGAAGAGGGGAAAGGGTGGAGGGCGGATAACTTACCCCAGTCGCCTGGCCTAGCCGCCAGACTGCTTCTTTCTTCTGCTTTTGGCTGCATGCAAGGAAAGCAGCAAAAGTCTTTCTCTCCTCCAAGCTCTGCCAGAAATGAGTCTTTGGGACTCTGCAAGGCATCCTACCCTAAGAGGCTGCGCTGGCTCGACAAGTCTCATAGAGACTAATTTCTGGCAGAGTTTGAGGGAGAGAAAGAAAGCCCTCTGCTGCTTTCCTTGCATGAAGCCAAAAGTCTCTCTCTCTCTCCCCCCTGAGAACGGAGCTGGAGACGGTATCCTGAGATCCCAAATAAAGAATGATTGAGCGGTAGGAAAACGGAGTGGGAAATTTTCCTGAATACTTTTTGGGGGATTTTCCCAGGGTCTCTGGTCCACGGGATTTAAAATTATGAGTTTGGTGGTCCCTGAGGTCCAAAAGGTTGGCAACCCCTGATCTAACCAGTCCACAGCATGCCAGCAACCGGTCTGCACAAACAAACGAAGCCCCATCTGTGGGATGCAGGCAGCACGCGAAACCACACCCCCTCCGATCTGCAGAAAAACCTCCCTCCATGGAACCGGTCCCTGATGCCCCAAAGATTGGGGGCAGCTGATTTAAGGTGCATATGTTGTTGTTTTGAAAGAAATTTATTGTTCCACCGTAGACATGGAGAATCCCTCAAACAAAATATGCGCTAGGCAAAACAACCACCAGATAATGGCAAACCTTGTCCCTCACAGCCAATATTACAAACACTTGATGGGACACTTTTGTGTACAAACATATTGGGAGTCCTCAACTTATGACCACAATCTGGACCAGAATTTTCATTGCTAAGCAAAGCGGTTATTAAGTGAGTTGTGCCCAATTTTTTTTGCCAAAAAAAGAAAAAAGAAAAAGAAAGAATCCTTCCAGTTGTTAAGAGAATCATGTGATTGTTAAGTGAAAACAGCTTCCCCCATGTGACTTTGCTGGTTGGAAGGGGCCAGAAAAGTTTCAAATAGCGATCACATGACCCTGGGATTCTGAAGCCATTCTAAACACAGGATGATTGACAAGTACCCCAAATTTTGATCATGTGACCCATGGGAATGCTCACAAATACGAAGACCATTTATAAGTCGCTTTTTTTCAGTGTCACTGTAAATTCAAACAGGTTGCTAAATGAATGGCTGTTGAGTTGAGGATTACCATTATGTCCACTTTCTCTGGCTAATCCTTTCAGAGTATGAAGAAAACACCACAAAATGGCAAAGCAAACGTCCCTGTTCAAAATGAAACAAAAGCTGGGCCTGCAAATCTCACCAATTCTCAGTAGTCTGGTTTAAGGAGGAAGAGAAAACTGTCTTACCGGCGAGCAATGTAATAGAAGACAGGGTTGCCAGCTTTTGTTGTCCCAGCTTGGTAAAAAATGTTGAGGGTTTTCAAGGCTTTGAACTCTTCTTTCTCATGTACCTGGTGCCTAAGGACACAAATATAGGCAGGAAAGTAGCAATTTATCCTGGTTGTGACCGTATCAGACATTCCCTAAATCTTGTGGCTAGTGGATCTATTTGGAATTACAAGTCATTGAAGATCCCACAAAATGTTACCCACGGCAAGCATAGCATAGCAGAGTTGGAAGGGACCTTGGAGGCCTTCTAGTCCAACTCCTTATTCAGGCAGGAAATCCTATAGCACTTCAGACAAATGGCTGCCCAATCTCTTCTTAAAAACCTCCAATGTTGGAGCACCCACAACTTCTGGAGGCAAGTTGTTCTCACTGTCAGGAAATTTCCCTTTAGTTCTAGATTGCTTCACTCCTTGATTAGTTTCCCTCCTTTGCTTCTTGTCCTGCCCTCACAGATCAGAAGGCTTCTGCTGATGCTGCTTCTTGCCACTCTAGTTTTCCAAGATGCATCCTTCCTCCCCACCCACCCCGAATCCTGGTTGCAGTCAATTACCCTTTTTTACTTTCTAAGAATTCTGCTAGGGCCTGATTCCCAAAGGATCCTTGGAATTAAACATGCTGGCTTTGCAGCATACTAGCTTCCCATTTAATGGTTAAGAATCTAAATAAAATTACAATAGATTTTCAGTTTAATATAGCATTCAAGGAGAGAAGAATAGTTTAATATGTTGAATCTATAAAAGATATTAATTGCATCCATTTTTATCCATTTGCGGTATGAAGGCCTTGGCTGTTGAGAGTTCAAATTTAACATATGGGAGGAAATACTTTGCCCATCCCTCAAGAGTTCACAACAGGCCAGCAAACATTTGGATTCGCTTACCTTGTCATAAATTCTTCAAACTTGGAACTAGTGAGGTTTATACTGGACCACTGTGTGTCTGCCACCGGCTTGTGCTCAGGAGGACCCAGGTATGCAAGCAAAGTTGCCATCTTGTCAAATGGTCGCCTCCCAACAGCCTTGTGGTCCCTAGAGGATGATCATGATTTAGGGATATAAGAAGCTTGAGGGATATAATGTTTTTCAAACTGCAAGTTGCTATAGACAACTTCATGCTATATAGGTAATCCTTGACTTGTGACAATATCTTTTGGGGTGGGATGGGTGTTGACACAGTCGTATGTCTAGGACTACCTATACTGTAAGTCATGGTTTCTCAGTCTTAGAATTTTTAAGTTGTATGGATTTCAACTCCTAGAATTCCCCAGCCAGCATGGAGTTCTGGGAGTTAAAGTCCACATATCTTAAAAGTTGCTAAGACTAAAAAACACAGCATGAAAAAATACTATTTCTATAGTTTAAAAAAACCATTAAAAACCTGCTTGTTCACTGCACCTAAAGGCCACATCTTTAGTATTAAATGGCAACTCTTCCTTCTCCATTCCAAGATTTATTAATGTGTAGGAACAACTAAGTCTTATTCCATGGTACATTTTTATAGCAAATAAGCAAATGTTCCCCCTCTCAATTAATGATTCTCAAATCTCCCACAGGGTACAATCTACTCCATCTTATCTACAATTTGGATCTGCTCTATGCTCAATACTATTGGGTAATTAATTGAATTTGTTTGCCTCCCATCTTGTAAGGAAATGGCCCTGGGAGGCTTCCAGTTTAGCACTTTGTAAGTATATAGATATAATTATTTTTCAAGATGATATAAGGCATTTTAGTTGTATATATTTTTTATTATTATTTTTTTATTAATTTCAAAAATACATATTCATTTACATTTTAACAGTACTGTGTCAAGCGTAACTTATATTTACAATTCTTTTTCATATCAAGCCTTATATCTTTTTTCTGACCATATATACATTAGTTGTATATATGCAATTAATCAATGAAACAATTAATTTTAATGTTATCACAAGTGGAAATTCTCTGTTGATTTAATGAACTTTTATTTTTACACCCATTATGTCCTTTCTTGTGCCCATGAGTCATGGTGGCGCAATGGCTAGAACACAGTACTGCAGGCTAATTGTGCTGACTTCTGGCTGCTTGCAGTTCGGCAATTTGAATCTCACCAGGCTCAAGGTTAACTCAGCCTTCCATCCTTCCAAGGTCAATAAAATGAGGGCCCAAACTGTTGGGGGCAAGCTGCTGACTTTGTAAATTGCTTAGAGAGGGCTGTAAAGCGCTTTTGAAGCAGTATATAGGTCTAAGTACTGTTGCTATTTCTCAGCCTTTTTACCCCTAGTAACAGGGGTAACAGATACTATTAATAGTAACAGGTACTATTACCTGTTGCTGGAAAGGTACTGCCCGATCTTCTCTTGATTGTTCCACAGCAAACGATGTAGTGCAAGCACATTGCCATCACTGATGAAAGAGAGACTGTGATTGACTGTATCACTAGCTGGACAATCTGAGGCAATGTCAAGGAAAAACCTATACAGAAAGAGAAGACATTGTGCCCTTTCTTATCAAAGCATCTACAAAAAAATGCGGATATGGATTACTAGGACTCAAATTGGCTTCAGCATCAAGAACTTTCCAACAGAAGTTAATAATGTGAACTAACAAATCTAACTTCTTTTTAACAGAACAACAGAGTTGGAAGGGACCTGGAAGACCTTCTAGTCCATCCCCCTGCTCAAGCAGAGACCCTATACCATTTTTCAAACATGTAAAAGCACCTGTGTTAGACCAAAATATTCATCTATTAATCATCATCGTGCTTCCTAAAAAAAAAAAACCACTACAGATACCTCCAGGGAGCACATAAGTAAGCTCTGAAGGTAAAGTTCTCCAACACAGTAGTTCTTTCCATGCATCTAAGTTTAGGGCAACCTGGATATCCCATTGACCAATAGCACTGAAAAGAATTTACCCTCTTCACCAATGTTTGAAATCTTCCTTTAAAACTATCACAGCTAAAGAATTCTGTAGACTAGATGGTCCACATATGTTTTGGGTCTATTTATTATTATAACACTTGGTTGCACTGTCAGCTAGATGTTTAGAGTGGTTTTGGCATTTTTATTTGCCTATCGAGTCCTTCCCAAAGACCCTGGGAGAGGCAGGTATTATTTGATGGTATTAAAGGTATCCTCCTAAGATGGAAACTGTTCCAAGTAAAGCTGCCCTTTGCTCTGTACTGGTGGTGATTTTGTCAATCTCAGTTTGTATTCAAGTGGTGTATGCTTGAATTACCTGCCTCTAGCCTATACTCTAACTCTGGCTTGAAAATCTGTAGAGTCAAAACTTGCTTCAAAAAAATCAAAACACTCTTACTGGCTTACCTTCTTGCAGCATCAAAGTTGCTTTTCACAAAGTCATTAAAAGGCCGCATGTGCTCTTCTTTTGTAAACAAGACATGGTTAGCGATGCTCTGAAGTACCTGAGCAAAAGAGACCAACAGAGTGAGTGAGTCATGCAAACCACATTTGAAGAAGTTTCCTTTCTAGAATTACATGCCAAATATTGTAGAAGATTTGTTCTAATCTAAGATATTTGGTAGTATGAATGTAACACGATGCATTGGCATACAGTGAAATTCTGTCAAATGCCCATTTCCCCAAAAAATCTTCCGGCTAGGAATAAATTCACTAGTATTTAAAAGCAGCCTTCCCCAATCTGATGCTTATCTCATGTACTGGACTCCCAGCATCACTTGTCAGCAGGGAAGACAACCAACTGCTTAAGGGAAAGTTCTACACAATGGAGTCTGCACTAGATTGGTGAAGGTTTCATTACGCAGGCGGGTCTTAAAATTGGAGTTGTTTTATTTGAGCAAAGAAGTATACTTCAGTGCATGCCAGGGTTGCAACGGTAATCCTCAGGTTATGACAGCAATTGGGACAAGGATCATATCCAAATCCTCAGAGCTGCAAGCAGATTGCCATCTCTTGAGCTCTTTTAGCCCTTTCATAAAAACAAGATGCCCAATTCCACCACCATCACTTCCCTACTATTCCCTCCCATCCAGAATAAAAGAGACACTGTTTCTCACCTTTGACATTAACTTCAAACCCCTTTCGATTCTCGGTGGAGGCTTCTTATCCAATATACCAGCTTCATATGGGGACACAATAGCCGGATTAATGAATCTCAAAAACATGGCACTCCCAACCGCTCCAATACTATTCTGAGGAAACCGCTGGCTGACCACCTAAACAGCACAGGATGGAAATTAAGAAATCCATTATTTAAATGTAGGATAAAAAGCTAGTTCAATAGAGGAGAACACTTGGACCATCTCTCCCTTACATGTCATTGTTTCAGAATGACACTAGACAAGTAACCAAATGGTTTCTATGTTAAGCAGGTTCCAGAGGCAAGAGCCAAATTGTTATAAGGAGGAAATGAAGAAAGAGTTATTGAAAATAGTATAGAGAAGGCATGATTTAACAACAGGGGTTATATTCACTTTCATACAGACAAACATCTTACTGTGAAGCCAGTGCATGAGCAATTTTTATCTCCTAAAATAAAACTAAAAAGATATTTCAAAATATACTAATTTGGAAAAAAAGAGTTTACTCTATATTGAGCCCAACATTTAAAAAATTCTGATAAAAAAATCAGTAATATAACCCAATTGATTCACTCATTCAGTTCATAACAATTAAAGCACCAGAGAATGATTCTCATAGCAACAACTTTCCATAAAACATGAATGGAAATCATCCATTCATTTGAAAAATCATATATAACCTCTGTGGAAAAAAAATAGCCACACAAAATGGTACTCACTCATGTAGGAGATTAACTGCATTTACTTTTCAGGCAAGAAAATCTATCTGTCTGTCTGTCTCTCTCTCTCTCTCTCTCTCCCAATATTTGTAACTCATGATTAAAAAAAGGGGTCTTTGCTGCTCTCAGAACTTGGTTGTTGTTTTTTTGCAGACGTTTCATTACCAAACTAGGTAACATCATCAGCCATTTATGATGTTACTTAGTTTGGTAATGAAACATCTGCAAGAAAACAACCAAGCTCAGAGAACACCAAGGACCCCTCACTAATTTATTAAATTTCTATGCCGCTAATACAGCGAGACTCTGAGTGGATTTACGTTAGAGAAGGACGAGGAGAGAAGGGGAAAGGATCAGAACAAATACATTCAAATGATTTTCTTCTGCCCTGAACACTTTGGGTTTCAAAAGAGCCATTCCAAACAAAGGTGATTTGGAAAGGCATCAATGTCCTTCAAGCTTAAGAACCTGCTACTCAGGATAGGATTCTGGTTTCTGATCTTAGTTTCTAAGAGTCCCTGTAGGTAAGTAATCAGGATCAAAGCCTACCCCACCCCATTCCCATGAAAGATCTTCGTATCTGCTACACATCCTAACAAGATGAAGAATTCTTATGCAAAAACAGACTCTATGCAGATTGGATAGCCCATGTTAGTTGCAATTTATGCAAAGAATGGAGAGTCCGCATTAGTTGCAATTTCAGCGCATACAAAGAAGGTTCTGTAGACACATTACTATCTATCACTGCATTTCTTTCCATGCCCAAGTCAAGGTGGCACACTTTCTGTGTAATTTCCTATCCAAAGTCCGGCTGGACTGAGAATTCTTCAAATCTAATAAAAGTATAGAACTGCTCTCCTAATTCAGAGAACAAATGAACTCAATAACTCAGACAGAATTCAAAACACTTATCCAAAGGCTTGGGGATTTCAAATGGTGGGTGTGATGCTAGGGAACAGAGCTTTGTTTTGACAGAAAAAGAATAGGGCCTAAAAATATGGACTTTTAAGAAACTGGCATGTTTCAGCAAGGGGGAATCTCTAGGCCACAACCTGACAATTCATAAAGGGTTAGAGAAGATGACCCATACTGTAAAAATTGACCGAGAAGTCAAAAGGCAAATTGTGGACCTTATACAACCCAGAGAACATTTGGGCAAGCAAACAACATGGGCTAAATTGGCAACACACTTTTCCTACCTTGACTGACTGAACTGGGGCACAGGAAGAACCACAGGAAGAAAATTAATCAACAAACTCAGAATCCATGATACTAATGAGGACCTACCTGCACTGGCATTGAGGAACCTCCTCCATGCAAAGAATCCAGATGGCCATGTGGTTGCGCCCTTTTCCACACTCCTCAAAAGCCAAACTCCTATTGCATCACTCATCTATGGAGATTCTCAGTCATCCAAGTCATGGTTGTTCCAAAGGTGCTTTTTCAAAAGGCAACTGGACTTTGATTTTCCTCGAAGATGTTTCATGTCTCATCCAAGAAGCTTCTTCAGTTCAGAACTGAACTGAAGAAGCTCTGAACTGAACTGAAAAAGTTTCTTGGATGAGAAGTGAAATGTCTTCAAGGAAAAACAAAAAAAATCCAGTTGGCTTTTGAAAAAGCATCTTTGGGACATATCATCATTCAAATCTCATCAGATACCAGACTTTTAAGAGAAAGAGAGAGAGAAATGGAGGAAACTGACAATACTGTTATGAAGGGGTCTCCGATCTTGGCAACTTTAAGACCTGTGAACTTCAACTCCCACAATTCCTTCTGGAATTGAAGTCCACAAGTCTTAAAGTTGCCAAGGTTGGGGACCCCTGCTCTTATGGATGATCTGGTCCACTCAGTTGCCATGGCCCTACCCCTCAGAGAAGAAGAGAGATCCTTTCATTCCCCAAAGAGAATGGCACATAATCAACAAATCTCCTTAGGTCAAAACTGCAAAAACTAAGGCACTGTTAAACTATCAGACCATCCACATATATTCAATGCATATGTAGTCAAACGTTTAATCTTATTAGGCAGCAGAAGAAGTACAAAATACATTTTTAAAATGGAGAAAACAATTTCAGCATTTTGCTTAGCAACCTCTCTTTAAACTCCAGGCAAAGCAAACCAGCTTCTTTGCAAAGACCCCAGGCCATTTCTCTTTGCTTGACCAAGGAGGGAAAGTTAGACAGTAAGTTCACTCCATTTAGCAACCATATTCCCTACTCTACCTCCAAACTGATGCAGAAAAAAAATGAGTATAGGTAGCCCTCGTCTTACAACTATTTGTTTAGCAACTGTTCAAAGTTATGACAGCACTAAACAAAATAACATGCAACTGGTCCTTGCACTTACTACAACAGTTGTAGCATCTCCGTGGGCAAGTGAACAAAATTGGCAACCAACATTTATAATGGTTGTGGCATACCAGGGTCATGTCATTGTCATCTGAGACTCTCCCACTGAGCTTCCAATAAGCAAAGTCAACGGAGGAAACCAGATTCACTCAATGACCTCATGTTTTATTTAACAACAGCAGCAATTCACTTAACAACTGTGGCAAAAAACATCATAAAATCGGGCACGACTCCCTTAACAATTACTTTGCTTAGCAATGAAAATTCTGGTACTATGTGTTCTTAAGTCGAGGACTGACCATATTTGACAGTTATGCATTTATTACTGCGGTGTTCTTCCTCACTCCTTTGCAGCTTTGAAAACTGGTTCCATTAGAAAAGTTGAACTTCGAAACATGCACTAACTGTGCAGCCAAACAGCTCTCATAACAACAACGAGGTCCTCTCTATCTGACACACACTTCCAAATCAACATTCCCCTCCCCACATGCTGCTGCTCACATTTTGATAAGGTTTATAAATCCCCTGTGGTTTCCTGAGAGGCTTCTTCAATGCCATCAAGGGAAAATGAAAGGATACGGAGATCTTTTTAAGATAGGTGGAAGAGGGAGGGACTTTCCTCTCGCCCCCCCCAGACCAGAGGTTTCCAAACTTGGCAACTTTAAGACTTGTGGACTTCAACTCCCAGAATTCCTCAGCCAGAATTCCTCAGGTTGGAGACCCCTGCATAAGAGTATTGTCAGCTATGCTGGCTGAGGAATTCTGGGAGTTGAAGTCCACAAGTCTTAAAGTTGCCAAGTTTGGGGACCCCTGTCCTAGACAGTCCAACTAATACAAAGGCAACCACACTCCTCGTCTTTCATTTCTGAGTTTCCCCTTAGTTTCTTAGCATGCAACTGTTGGCAAAGAGGGAAAGCTGTTGTGGAGTGGCAGAGATTTCCTTCCGAAGGGAAAAAAAAAAAAAAAAAAGAGGCACATTCAGTTTTTTTTTTTAAACCAGCCATCACTTCAACTGAGTGTTAATTCAATTTAAAAGCATCTTTAGTGCCAGAATTAGTAGAACGATTTGACAATGAGTGTCAAAGAAGGTTGGAAGGAAAGAGTTTTGGGAACAAAGAGCAAAAGCAGAAAGTGGGGAAGAGGATGTTTGTGTGCTTTGAAAGAAATGGCTTAATAAAACTTCTCCAAAACTTACTGCTTTTTTGTTTTCCTTTTTTTCTTTTATGGTAGCTTTATTCAGGAGAGAGTGGCAAGTTGCCTACAGAACAGAGATGAGCACAAACAAGTCACAGCACCAACTACATACAGCAAAAAAAAATGTTGTTCTGAACATGAAATCACACAATCAAATGTAACAGAATGAAACAAAAAAAAGTGAAGTGTGCACACTAGCGCTGGATGAAACTTCTATTCCATGTTGGTGACCACCATCTAGTCACAAGTAGTAAGCAAGCAAATGTTGTTCCAATCATTTCTTCTATTTCTGGCTAGGTTAAGTACAGTAGTTCAAAAAGAGCATTTGCTAATGAGGCACTTACAAGATCTGAATTGTTCTGAACATGTTCCAGCAAAAAATCAAATATATTCTTCCCAAAAGCATTTCCAGCTTAACAGTGATCGGTGACATTTAATTCTGTCTCTTGTGGGTTTATCTACTTTTCCCAAACAGCAGTACCACGTACATTTACAGATTTCATTTTACAAACTCATGCTGAAGTGGTCTCCAAAGACAAATCTTAATACAGGTCGTCCTCCATTTACAAGTTCATTTAGTGACCCTTCAAAGTTACAATGGCACTAAAAAGTGACTTATGACCATTTTTCACAATTACGACCACAGCAACATTCTCATGATCATGTGATCAAAATCCTGACACTTGGCAACTGACTCATAATTATGATGGCTGCAGTCTCGGGGTCATGTGATCCCCTTCTGTGACCATCTGACAAGTAAGCCAGATTCACCGAATAACTACGTTCTTAACTTAACAAGTGCAGTGTTTCACTTAACAAATGCTGGGAAGAAAGGTTGTAAAATGGGGCTGTAGGTTGTAAAATGTTGGGAAGGTTGTAAAATGTTGAAAGGTTGTAAAATGTTGGTAAGAAAGGTTGTAAAAAAGTTCATTTAACAAATGTTTTGTTCAGCAACATACATTTGGGGTTCAATTGTGGCCTTAAGTCGAGGACTATCTGTGAAGATTAATGCCCCCAAATTGCAAAGGCTTGTGAAGGTGCTACTCCTCTTCTATCCATTTACAATGTTGCACAACAGGCTTTGGCAAGCTATCTCAAATGGTGTGATGCCCAAGAGTTATGGTTCTGCAGTGTCTTTTACTGAAACATCCGTTGAGATAGCAGAATAAGCTCAGCTGAGTAATAAACAACAATAAAAAAAGATGATTACCAAAGTCATTTTCCAACCAGTTACAAAACTGACTGTGAGCCCAAAGTATTTTCCAAACCTTGAGAAACATTATTTTAACCTTAATAAATAAGGCTGCTTCAGTGTATTTTTCATACCATTTCATACATACAGATTGTACAGTACAAAGCCAAAAAAAATGAATGCAGATTCTATCATATCTTCAGATATTATAATCTTTATTCCAGCATTCAGACAAGGATTGGGAGATAGACTCATTATACACACCCAAAAAAATTCAACGATCAGATGTATTTTTTATCATTTGTAGCTCTATTCCCACACCTGTACACTCGGGTCTCATTGAATTTTGTAGATACTGAAATAGGGACTTCTATGGAAATATTTTTGAAAATGAACTGGAAGTTGCAGTTGTACAAAATAGCAAAAAATGTAATGCTGCTTAGAAAGCTCAACTTACATCATCAGTACTGACCTTCAAAGCCCTCAGTTGGCTTAAGGCTGAGGAACACGCTCCTTGTAGGAAAGAATCTGGTTTTCAAGACATACAGAAGAAGTCCTCCCTATCAAAGGGTCTGCCAAGAGGAACTATACCTATGTTTTCCTTGCCTACAGAATGCACCTCCTGGTTGACTTTATAATTTACATTACTAATTTTAATGTGCACTTTAAAATTTAACATTCTGCTTCTGTTTTTAAATGCTGTTAATTGCTTTGAGCGCTTGCTAGAGTCAAAAGACTGTGCTGACTAAATAAGGAAAAATATCAGCTTCAAACCTCTGGCTTTGAGGATCACTCATTCCTTTCAACACACCTGTGTGTTCTCAAGAAGTATCCAGGTCAAAGAGCATTTGTTTATCAATTCATCCTCCACTTAGAAGTCAAGGGTATTTCAAGAGTCTTTAGCACAAGGAGACAAGGAACAAGTCAACACCATACAAGCTAACTGGATTGTTGCCAACATCCATCAACTTTACCATGTGATTAAAAAAGAAAAGCTCTATAATAGGAACTGTTAAGGAGTTGTTTATGGTGATTCTCCATCATCCAGGTCATGGTTGTCCCAAAGGTGCTTTTTCAAAAGGCAAGTGGACTTCGTTTTTCCTTGAAGATGTTTCATTTCGCTTCTCATCCAAGAAGCTTTTTCAATTTAGTTTTGTTAGAATTAACACATTTCCTCTATTAATTAGCACAAATTACTTCCAGTTAAGTTTCAGGATTGAGATTGCATTGACTGCACTTGTTGATGACCTATGGCAAGACCAAGTTTAGGCCTTGAAATTTCTTGACTTTCCAGCTATCCTTAATACCATTAATGATGATATCCTTTTGGGCTAGTTCAGGGAAGTAGGTGTGGGAAGCATGGTATTGTGGTGGTTCTCATTCTTTTAGGGCAGTTCCAATCAGTATTAGAATGGGAGTGGAGAGATTTAACTCAAGCCCCTACTTTCTGGAATGCCACAAAGTTCAATGTTTCTCTTATTTAACATCTGTGTATGAAGGTGTTACACAAGGTCATCCGGCATCATAGGGTTGTGTACTTAGCTATGTACCTAGGTCCCTTATCATCCAAAAGACACTGTCAAAGGGTAAAGTATAAAAAGGCCAGAATGCAGTACTGCAGGCTACTTCTCACAAGGCTCAAGGTTAACTCAGCCTTCCATCCAAGGTCAGTAAAATAAGGACTCAAATTGTTGGGGGAAATATGCTGATTCTGCAAACCGTTGAGAGAGGGCTGTAAAACACTATGAAGCAGTATATAAGTCTAAATGCTCTTGCTATCCACGTGTGAAGGTTAAATTATACTGATTTGTTGTAAAAAGCCTATGCACAGGAACCTTCTCAACTAACTGCACCAGGTCAGAGTTAGATAATCATGTGGTGATACTGATCTCTCTTTTCACCCTTTCCCCTGGCTCTACCAGTCCTTCTCCTACACAAACTTCTGTTTCAGTATTTGGAGACTGTGGTGGAGGGAACAAGGTCAGGCTCCTCTGTTTTTCTAGACCTACAGATAATATCTTGCCAAACTGAAGCAATTACAGATAGTCCTGGATTTACAACCTTTCATTTGGTGACTGTTATAACAGCACTGAACAAAGTGACTTATGACTTTTTCACATGACTGTTGCAGCATCCCCATGGTCATGTGATCAAAATTCAGATTCCTATTTATGAAGGTTGCAGTATCCCAGGGCCATGTGATCACCTTGTGCAACCTTCTGATAATCAAAGTCAATTGCGGAGCCATATTCACTTAACAACCATGTTACTAGCTAAAGAACTGCAGTGAGTCACTTAACAACTGTGGCAAGAAAGGTCATAAAATGGGGCAAAATTCACTTAACTATCTCTTTTAGTCACAGAAATCTGGGGTCCCATTGTGGTTGAAAAGCGAAGGACTATCTCTATATCCAGGATGGATGGGGTAGAGGCAGGGAAAAAGAGAGATGACATAATTTATCATCCAAACACTGTATATCATGTCTGTTCTCTTCCTTTCAGTGCTGGGTTATTGTGCTCAGAAGAATCATATAATACCATCAATGGCTATGTGCCCTCTGAATGAAAGGCAGACCCCACCTGTTTTAAGTCTCTGCTTCTGAACCAAAAACATCATGCCCAGCTATACAGAAAATCTGTAGTACAAGAAACCATGGATTTTTGTTTTTATGTATGACAACAGCAGTGAGACTTTTCCACGCAGAGGTACAGAGGCCTACAAATTCCTACAAATGGAGGAATGGATGGTGAAGTTAATGGAATGGACAAAATTGTTTCCTCTGATTGAAGAAAAGTCCTTGTCTACCTTGGAAATCATTTTTGGAACTTTTTGCATGACATGGAAAGAAAGTGTAATTTTGGGGATTTGATCAAAACTGAATCAAATGGAAACACTGTGTTTTATGGTTGATTTTCCATACAGCTTAATCTGTACCAAAGAAAATTGGAAGTTATTCCTTTTCTATTCCCTTTTTTCTGCACTAATTTTACTTTTTTTCTGAACTTTTCTAATTCCTATTTTTCAGCTTCTTTGTATTTTACCTTTTGTTGAAATTTAACAGTTTTTTGAAAACACTCTACTTAAGTCTATTATTAGACTTTCCATTTTCTGAGAGGGAAGTGTTTATGAAGAGAAGTGTTCAATTATGCTATGTCCTTCTTAGATGGGATAATCCCATTATCCTATGATCCCCCTGAGCATACTATTTCTGCTTCACACATATAAAACTTTTGGGAGGAACAAACACAGAAGCTCCCGCATCCTGCATAGGAGCTTTTGTTGTGCACAAAACATGAAGAACAATAAGAGAGCCTTCTTGTTCCAAGCTGTAAACAGAACTACACAGAACAATGTGCCATTTTTTGGTCCAAAATGGACCACTTTTTCCCAAAGCATGAGACAAAATGATGAAAGGAAGAATGTTTGTTCCATATGCAGAATATACTGGAAATTTCCCTTCGGTACTTTGAACATTTTACATGCTTTAAACTTTAAAGTTCACCTCAGCACACAGGTGACATTTGACACATCCAAAGTACAACCCAGGATCCATCCCACTTTGGTGATTTTAATAAAGCAGCTAGTTGACAACCGAACAAGGAATTTTCTTGCTGGAAAACAAAAATTAAAAAAACCAACCAAGCATAACAAAAACTAGAGAAAAAATTACCACTGCTATTTTGAAATGCCAAAAAGGCTGTAAGACAAAATCATCATTGAATTTTAAATTGTCCCCCCACCTTTTTTTTTTAATAACAAATTTTGGGGCAACTTGTTGAACAAAAAATTGTATGTGCCCCCTCAAACAAAATCTCATTCCTGTGACACCATATTATACTATCAAGCTTGACACTGGTTTGCCATTTTTCAACTGCATGTTTTTCTTTTAAAAAATGGCAGATATAAATTAGCTGCATTCCATCTCCAGTTTGTATTAACCTAATAGTCTTTCCTTAAAGCACAAAAACAAAAAAGGAACCAAATAGTTTGACCTCAAAGGGGCATGATGACTCAGTGGTTAAAGATGCTGAGCTTGTCAGCTGGAAAGTGACAGCTCGGGTTCGAGACCCGAGCGCCATGTGACTGAGTGAGCTTCTGTGACTCACCCCAGCTCCTGTCAACCTAGCTGTTTAAAAGCATGCAAATGTGAGTAGATAAACAGGTACCACTTTGGTGGGAAGGTAACAGCATTCCATGCACTTTTGGCATACAGCAATGTGGGCCACATGACCACAGAAATGTCTTCGGACAATGCTGGCTCCCTCTGCTAAGAAGCCGAGATAAATATCATCTCCTAAAGTCAGACATGACTGGACAAAGGAAACCTTTACCTTTAGTTTGACTTCAAATGTCTACTGAATATCTCATCCCAAACAGCCTCCAGGTACAGTATATAAAAGATTGCTAGTCCCCAGGAGTTTACATCCTGCTATTTATGTGCCAGCCATATCCCTCTCAATGCAAAGGCTGGGTTCCACGTGATTCTTCCAAGACTTGGCTTCAAGGAATGAACGACTTCCTCACAGTTTTGAAACTCAAATATTCAGAAAAATAGTGAAAATTCTTTTTTTAAAAAAAATATATATGGGAGATTGTACAATGCCTGGAAGAAACACTGACCTGGAGAAAGGAAATATACCACTGTTGATATATGGCACACCCCAAAATCTGCACAAGTTCTTCTTGTTTTCGAAGCATCCCAGAAATTCTTAGGAAGTCTCACCCCTCTGCCTTCCAAAGGGGAGAGCAGGAAAGTCTGCTCTTATAGAAACATTTAGGAATTGGGCAAAGGTCCAGACATTTTTTGAATACATCCAAAACCAGAGCATTATGAAGGGGAATCTTTGCTCCTTGAGGTTTGGGAACAGTGGGAACTACAAGGAAGGCTGAATGTTCCCCATCATCAGATTTGGCTCAAACGTCTTTCCCCAGGAAGCCATAAATTTGACTCATTAGGTCTTAAACATGACAGTCAGTATCTGAGAAGATGGAACACAGCCTACATTACTAACATTATAGTGTGGATCAAAACAAGAGGCAGATGATCTGTGGCATTCCACAGTGCTCAACAATTTCGATTAATGCTTTGGAGAATATTGAGGGAATTTTACATTTAATAATACCTGGGAAGTTCAGAAATAAGTGGCCACAGCCACAGGTGACTTATGCCTGAATTTTTTTTGAAAAAGCAAAAGAATGATGAGCAACGAATAAGCATTTCCTTGAGCCAGCTGCTTTGATCTCCAGGAAGTCATAGATAGGCGAATAGAAGTGTCCCAGGATAATGTTGCAGGATCCAATCTGGTTCAGTCACTGGGCTTAGAGGTTTTATCTTCCAATCTTTTGGACTCATGCTCGAGCCCATACACAGGGAAATTCACCACATAGAAAACAACCCAGAGCACACAGACACGTTCCCTGAGGATGGACTCCAGCATGAGTCTGAAAGCTCGGAAGACAAAATATCTGATCCCGGTGACTGACCTGGATCAAATCCTACAGTCCTGGATAGGCTTCCTAAGTTTCACTGTCTCCTGTTTATTCTAAAAGGAACAGCACAGTGCTTTTAGTCTTTCCCCACTTCCCAATGTAACAACAGTGGCGGACTGTTTCATACCTGATAGAGACAGTGGCAGACACTCCGCAGTTGGGGTGGGAACTCAGTGGAAGAGTTGATGATGGCATGGAAGAACTTCTCGGTCATCTGAAGAAGGCTCCGCTGGTTACTATCGAGGCTTTCACTGGATTCCAACCTGTAAGACAAGCCTGTGATAGCTCTCCCAAGCTCCCTCGCTTCCATTTAAAAAATGGGTCAGGTGTGTGGTTTGCAAGATCCACACTGCAGCTATGGTTCTCTCCTGTTTAGGGCTACCAACAAAGAAGGGAGGCAGACTTCCCCAACTTGGAAATTCCCAAGTGAATTAGAGTAGAAATTAACAACAGAATTGCCAGGCTGCTGAATTGTCTGGGAGTTGCCATTCCAACACGAGGTAGAAAATCTTATCAGTGATGGAGAACATTTTGAGCTTGACATGTCAAAAATCCAGAAAATGCCTGCCTTGACACTGCTGGTATGTCACACAGACACAGATATATACACCCCAGACAAACAAGGCCACTTCAGACCCTCTGAATGTCATGCAAGTCAGCTCTGCTCTCAGAAGGTCCCTGGAGCCTCCGAAAATCATGTAAAAATGCTCACATGACTTTTGGAGGTTCCAGAGGACCCACAAGGACAAGGCCTTCTTGCAGGATTTCTAGGGGGTCCAGAGGCCACAGGTGTCAAAAGTTCACCATCACCAGTCTATATTCAAGATTCCAACTGTATCATCGATATCATCGATAATCAGTTGATTGAGTCTTCACCATTAGCTCTTCATAATCATCACTGCCTGCCTGCAACTATTTTCTCAGTGAATGGAAACTTTTGAATAAAGTTTTGAACTTTATTACCATCTGCCTATGTCCACGAGAAAAAAAACACTGCAAATATTAAAACTGACTCCTAATTATATTGTATCTATGTAATGATATGCCTACATTTTTATTATTTATCTGCCTTATCAAATGTGGGTACCACCCATCTCATTCTCAGCTATAAAACTGCTCTGAGAACCAGATGAAAAACAGAATGTGCATATAAGAAAAAAAAAGAATTGAGTTCTTAGCAAGAGTAATTTCATTTCAGTATCTCATCATCTGCCACACTCCAAAGTATACATATCTAAAGTTGGTAACAAAAAATTCAACAATGATGGTGAAGGAATGAATGCATTCCCCACTGCTCCAAGAAAAAGGCTATTTTTCTCTGTTTCTACCGATCCCATCATAAATAAGAGGGAGGCTCCAGATGTTGATTAGAGAATGTAATCTAGATCAGACTTTCTCAAACTTGCCACCTTTAAAATATGTGGACTTCAACTCCCAGAATTCCAAGAGCAGGCATCCACACATCTCAAAGTTGCCAAGGCCGAAAACATTGATCCAGACCAGTGTTTCTCAATCTTGATGACTTTAAGATTTATGGAGTTCAACTCTCAGAATACCCAGCCAGCCATACTGGCTGGCTTAGGTATTCTGGGAGTTGAAGTCCACAAATCATAAAGTTCTTATGGTTGATAGACAGACTTATCTCTTATTTTTCTCCACAACAATCCTACTGGTCTTTTAAAAACACCCTCAAGTCCTGGCTTTTTTGCTGGAATTAAAAAAATGTTGAGAAAAAAAAATAGTCTTGAAAGAAAGCTCCTGTCTTGCCTTTTTTCGACAAAGATCCAGGGATAAGACCCTTATTATGCAAACTTCAAAACCAGGGAGAAAAAAAATAGAGGGGAAAAATAAGAAAAAGAGTAGAAACTTTGCCCTTTGCATGCCCTCCCCATCATAATTCCAAAATCAAACCTTGTAGGGTCCACTTCGAAGCTCACAGGCTGCCATTCTGGGGATGTAATTACAGTTCTTAATAAAGGCTCCAAAAGCTTCTGTAGATAGGTTGCACCATATACCTGCATGACAGAATTTACCCCATTCAAATTAGTTTCAGCCAAGGGGGAGGGGAGTGTACATTTGTTCCCACCATTAGCTTCTTACTGCCTGATCATTTTGTTTCTTTTCATACTTTTGTACATAACATCTGCTCAGAGTCAGCATGGTCGGCCACCTGCCTGAACCAATACCTCTTTTCGGGGTCAGGGATCTTTTCCCTATGCAAGTTTTCAAGAATGCACAGTTTTCCTATTTACACACAAAGAAAAGAGGCTGATTGGGAGATCCAGCAAGCAGAACTGAGAACAAAAAGGGTCCCAAAACACAAGGTCCACAGGCAATCAAAAATCTGAAACTGCTGCAGCAAAAAATATTGACAACTGTCACTTAGACATTAAAAAAGTCAGCATGTCACCCTAAACTACCGTATATACTCTCATATAAGCCGATCTCGCATATAAGCCGACCCTTTAAAAACTGCCCCAAAATGAGGATTTTTGAAAAAACTCGCATATAAGCAGACCCCCAAATACCATGGTGAACGCTTTTTTTTCCCCCAAATTTGGGGGTTGGCTGATACGCGAATAAATCTGGCTGCCTGACTTCGCGCGATGAGAGCCAAGACTCTCATCACCTTCGTGGGCAGCGGCTTCGCGTGATGAGAGTCTTGGCTCTCATCGCACGAAGCCGCTGCCCGGCGAAGGCGATGAGAGTCTTGGCTCTCATTGCACGAAGTCGGGCAGCCAGATTTATTCACGTATAAGCCGACCCCCAAATTTGGGGGGGAAAAAAAGCGTTCTAAAGTCGGCTTATATGCGAGTATATACAGTAGATTTTTAAAAGGTCTGCATGCATCCTTAATAACTGCTATCCTGGGAATTCTGTGGATTGGTGTAAAATCAGCACACAGAATCATTTTACTGTGATTTTATTCAGACAACAGCTACAACTGCATCTTAAGAGGGAAGGCCAAATTTTTCTAAGTCCATCTGGTTTGGTGTGTCTTAACCTTTTGGCCCCAAATCTCTCTGCACCACAAACCAGATTCAAAGGTCAAATGTACCTTAAAGCAGAAAGTCATTATTTTGCTAGCCAGACTGTTTCCCCTGAAGAGCGTCTGCATGGAATCAGCCAGCTCCACTTCTTTAGAAAACATGTTCCAGAGCAGCTGGTAAAGCAAATGCCTTGAGTCAAAAAGGGTGACGAGAACACGAGCTAGTTCATCCTTCGGGGAAAAAGAAGAAGAAAACAAGAGAGAGTTTTAAATTGGGTTTTGTTCTTGATTTGTTGAATAAGCCACAGTTGGTTGGGTTTGTGCAGCACTCAAAACTACAAGCCAATACAATTAACAAGACTGGCCTTACAATTACAATATATAGGCAGTCCTTGTTTAATGACCATTCACTTAGCAGCCATTTGAAGCTCCAACAGTCCTCCCCAAAGCTACTTATTACCTGTTTTTGAAGTTCTGATGGCCAGGCACACACACACTCTGCAGTCAGAGGATTCCCATTTGGGGTGCTTGGCAACCAGCTTGCACTTATGGCCATTTGCAGTATCCTTTAGTCACCCAAAGGTGCTTTTTCAGGAGGCACCTGGACTTTCTTATTTTTTCTTTGAAGACATTTCACTTCTCATCCAAGAAGCTTCTTCAGTTCTGAGCTGAAGAAGCTTCTTAGAGGAGAAGCAAAATGTCTTCAAAGAAAACAAACCTTTGGGACAACTATGATCTGGATGACTGAGAATCTCCATAGACATTTATTTTTCTTATATGCATCCATGTATTCATAACTATGTTTTCACTAATACCTATTATTTTGTAAGCAACTGTCAAAAATAAATAAATAAATAAAACAATTCTGCAGTCACATGATGATTTTCAGCCTTTTTTGCATGTTTCCAGCATTTAATTCTGCTTTTCGGGAAAAATGGGTTCACTTGATGACTGAGGTGTTTGCTTAACAACTGTAGAGTTCACTTAATAACCGCCGCAAAAAAATAAAATAAAATTGGAGGCAGTTATGCAGTGAACCAATTAACAAATGTCACAAGTGACAAGTTACAGCCATAATTTCGGAGTCAATTACAGTTGTAAGTCAAGGACTACTCTAATGAAAAAGTGTATAACTTATTTCAGAATGAGCTCAAATATATCCAATATAACCAGGTCAAGTTCCTTTTAAACTGCTTCTTAAAATAAGATCTTGCAGATATTCCTTTTATTAAGTTGTTGAGAAAGAAAAAAACCCTGTCTTTGGAGTATAGACCTCCTAAAGTAGGGGTGTCGACCTCAATGCCCACAGGCTGGATCCAGTCCATGGGGTGCTTAGATCTGGCCAATGGGGGCCGGCCTGGAAACAGAAAAGGACCGGCCTGTGGTGCCTCTGCTAGCAAAAATGGAGCTGGGGAGGGCACAGGCTCTGTTTTTGCTGGCAGAGGGCTGAAGAAGCTATCCAGGCCAAAAACGGATCTGGGGAGGGCATGTTGCCCCCTCCCCGAGCTCCCTTTTTGCTGGCAGAAAACTATCAAAACAAACTAAAAACAAAATGTAGATAAATTTAGAAATGTTTCCCCTTTTGCATTTGAGCATGCAAGAAGGGAAAGGAAAGGAGAAAGGGAAAGAGGAAAGAAAAAGAAAAAGGAAAGAAGGAGGAGGAGGAGGAGGAGGAGGAGGAGGAGGAGGAAAAATGAAGAGGGAAGGAGAAGGAAGGAAGGAAGGAAGGAAGGGAGGAAGGAAGGAAGGAAGATTATAATGAGAGTGAAGAAAGGTCTCAGGGAAGTCCTGCCTTAGCACTTAGCCACTACAAGTGCCCCCGACACAACTTCTATGTCACGCCCACCATGGCCATGTCTCCGCCTGGCCCTCTGAGGTCAAAAACAACCCTGATGTGGCTCTCAATGAAATCGAGTTTGATACCCCTGTCCTAAAGGAAATCAGTGGATTGTGATCTCTCTTTTGTCTGTCCTCATTATATATACCCCAACTGTAACTTAAATTTAGCATTCACCAATGTAAAGGCATATAGGAGCAACCCACAGTGAGATTCATCTTACCCATTGGGAACAAGGCACGACATTTGCCAAGGCCATGGCAATGGGCAATTCTCCCTGGTCACCCATCATGGTGACCAACTCCACCAATCTCTCAAACCGATCCGCCAGCACAGTTTCCGCCAGGGTGTCAAACTCAGTGCCCTGTTGCAGAATTTTGGTGAGGACTTCCATGAACGTAGCTCTGGTCTGGAGATCTTTGTGATACCCTAACCCTACAAATCAACAACAAAAAGATAAGAGTTTGAGTATAGTTTTGCATTTCCAAAGTCCACAAAGTGAAGGAGCTCATTCGTTTTTACCTATAGAGTGCATAAGGCCGCTATCCACGTTTGCATTGAGCAAGTTTGACATAGCCAGAACGGTGCAGTGCCGCAAGGAAGCCAACCTTCGAGACATCCCACGTTTCCGCCCACCTGTTTGTGCACTCTCATCTTCCACTTCACTGCAGTCATTAAGGAGGTTCATAAACAGGGTGAAGTACCTAAATGTATATTAAAAAAAGGTTTGCATCTCTCCAGGAAGAACTTCTTATAATCAATAAAAGTGGTCACCTCAAACATTTTATCTGCAAAATAGATGCCTTTCTGCATGACATATTCAGTGTTCAGGCATGCATTCCCAAGTTCATTTGCAGGATATCTGCTCTTACAGTGGACATAAAAAGTCTAGATTTTTATTGTTGTTTTTCTTATTCTTCAGTTCTTCTTGGATGAGAAATGAAAATTTTTCAGAGAAAACACCAAAAAAGTCCAGGTGCCTTTTGGAAAAGGACCATTGGGATAACCATGACCTGACTGAGAATCTTCACAGTTTGTTTTTCAACTGAACCGCGTAGTTTATATCTTATATTAGAGGTAGAAAACATTCTGAAGTGATTTGTCTTGGTCCTATCTTGTTACATCTCAAAAACTTTGCATTTTAACAGGTGTTTAGACCATATAGCTACTGTATACATTCATGCCCAGACAATGCTTATTGACCAAGTAGAATAGAAGTTTAGCTATTTCAATTATCAAGTGCTAAAAATAGGCCTTTACTTGAGAAATAACTGGGATTTAGCTTCCATCAATTCAACTCCATCTCCTTCTTCTGGTTGAAGTGGAAGCCCGGCCAGAAGAGAGACAACAGCTTCCATGCTTGCCTGGTCCAAGTCTCTGAACAGTAAAACAATGAATGGAATGAATCAATGAAAAGTGCATTTTTCACATGATTTTCACATGGGAAGCATGGGGTCTAAAGCATCCAAGAGTCTTAAGGCAGGGGCCTGATTAAAGTCACACTGGACTTTCCATAGCTAGGGGTGGACTTGAACTTGAGTTTCTTCTTTTCTAAACCAGCACTTTCATCACTACCCAGCTTTTGGGTGACAGGAAGGAGCTGACCCAAAGTTGCCATGGATTCCATGCCTAAGAGAGGATTAGAGCCTGGGTCTTCCCAGGTCCAACACTTGAACCTCTGTATCACACTGGTTCTTGAGAGAGAAGTGATGGCCTGAAGCAACACCTCCCCACCTTTCCAGGAAGATCTTGTAGATGGGGAGGACTAGAACCAGGGCCTCCCCACTTCTATTCCAGCACTTAATTAGCAGTATATCAGACTGTCTCTTGGTCCGGGAATGACTAGCCCAAAATGACCCATGGAGCTTTTGTGGCTAAAGGTGGATTAAAATCAGACTCTTCCACTTCTAGTCCAAATATACCAGACTGGTCCTTGTAAACATAAACACAATGAACTCAATGTGCAGCTGCTGTAATTTCTTTTCTATTCCGTCCACCATTCATTAATTAATTCATTCATTCATAGCATTCATCCTCAAGCCAATGAATTCCATCTGTTATTAATCAACCACCCTATAAATCATTTTTAACAACCTGCTGCAAGGTTTAACAACCTTCCATACTGCAAAAGTGTATTCTTTTTACCTTGTCAGACATTTCACATCCTCATCTGTAGCCTGGTTGGATGTTCCCATAACCCAGTCTGTCAAATATTCCACCATCTTGTTCCTGGAGTTCAGAATTACAGAGCAAAATGTATAGAAACAACATCTGACAAAATCCAAATGAAAAGAGACTATGTGGAACATTTTCCAAATGCTAGATAAAATTCTATCTTGAAAATCTTATATTGAGCCCTCCCTCGCCACAGAATCAATACAATTACATTCTTTTCTCTTATAGCAACCATGCCTATTTTCTGCCACTAGAGAAATAAGGTATTAGTAGCTATCACATCATAAAACAGCCAGCAGCATTAGCTAACCAACTTTGGCTAACATGAAAAAGTTGAGGTGGTTTGCGACTGGCTAGTACATAGATGGCATCCACTAGAAAATCTTACAGATCTTTTGAAGATGGGAAACTGAAATAAAAAGTTTGTGAAAATATTAGAACTTGAGTTTAATCTGGAGGAGATTTTATTTTTATTTATTAAAATATGTTTTTAATTGTTACTTCTGGGACTTATGCTCCTCTTTCTCTTAAATTCCAAGAATTCTGTTGTTTTCACTTTCTCCTCTCTCCTAAATTTATTTACTATCTGCCCACTATATTTGTTTGCATGCCCTCACCATTCCTATTCCAAAATCAAACCTTGTAGGGTCCACTTCAATGCTAATAGGCTGCCATTTTGAAGATGTAATCATAGTTCTTAATAAAAGCTCCAAAAGTTTCAATCAAATCTCACCTGAATTTCATTTCTTGGCAGAAGGACAGATCATCTCGCCTCTCCATCATTACCTTCACAAGTTGGCAGAGTTTGGTTTTGATCTGAATTGCATGCACCAGATTCCCGAGGACACGCACATACCTGTCAGGTGATATGAGATAAGGCTTCTCAATTAATGAAACATCCGACAACTGCCAGCATCCTCTGAGCATCTCCTCCAAAGCCATCACAGGCCAAAACTGGATTTTCCCTAATAAATCAATATTCCCATACTGGCACCTGGGTTGGACTATACTATTGTGGGGGAATCTGATGTTGGGTTGCAGGAAGGAGGGGGTCTTTCCCCAAAAACGTAAAAAACAAATCAGCCTTGAGTTCCTGGTATGCAGAAGGAAGTCAGAAGGGATCCTCCCTAAACCTTTCATAGGCTTTATTTGATAGTCATGCAGATTGTGCTCTAGTCTGGCAAGATTCCTGTCTATGGGTGAACAGCAATAAAGAAACTACTCGGAGTAATTCACTGTGTCATTCTTGGTTCCTTGTGCTGATAGCTATCTGGGGATTATAAAGGTTGAACTTCAACCTATCCATAGGACATCCAGTTTCAATGCATGGATAGATTTTATCTGTTGAACTAAGCCATCATAACACCATGATTGAAAATATATGAATGGTACAGCACAAAAAACAAACAAACAAAAGCTTTCAATGTATCCTCTTATCCATGAAATAACAATGGTATCTTTGGAGGTGGTTCAGCTTTAACAGCCCATGAATTGACAGTTAAAAAAAAAAAGAAATGGTTGCATATTAGAAAGGACTGCTGAAAAAATTGCAAGTTTTTAGGATTTTAATTTTTAAGAGTTTCCTTTCCTCCCAGTTGTTCTTTTTTATTGTAAAGCCTTTTGACAGATTTTTACAAATAGAAATCACACAAGAATAAAGTTACAAAAAGGGAAGTAAGATGATAAAAATAAAACATAAATAAAAACCTTATAAAAACATTTAAGGACTTTTTTTTATAATGGTTATGATTTTTCAAACATGTACATTAAGCACAGAAAATACCTTTGTTTTGTTTCTCAATCTGGAGGAGTTTCACAATAGAGATTCAAGGAAACATAGGTAGTCTATTGGTTATAAGTTACCTATTCTTTCTCTTAGATAGGTTGCCTATCCTTTTTATACTGTCTCCTAAATATGAATCAGAGGCTGAAAGGCATGATTCAACCAGCTGTGATTCTTAGGAGCTGGTAGGAGATCAACTCCCTGAAGCAGACCAAGGAGATTATCACCAGGAGAATATGAGATCAGATTCTGGAAGGGATACTAGGTCTAGAACAAGTGGTCATTCTGAAAGACAGAATGAAGGATCATTTATTTGGGAAGCAATGAGAATGCCTCTTATTAATTCATGCCCACAACCGAGCCTTATTAGGAGCAGCTACCAGCACATTACTCTCTGTTAGACTGGTGTTCTAGGGCAGTGGCCCCCAACCTTTTGGGCACCAGGACTGGTTCCATGGAGAAAAGTTTTTCTGCAGATCAGGGTGAGCATGGTTGCGTGTGCTGCCTCCATCCCACGGATGGGGCTTCGCTTATTCGTGCAGCCCAGTTTCTGGCATGCTGCGGCCCAATACCAGTCCATGGATTGGGGATCCCTGTTCTAAGAGACCAGTTAGTGGAACTCCCTGTTGTTTTGAACCCTACATGGACAGACTAGTCTTATTACCCTACTGCTGCTTCATCCCCCTTCCGAGACTCATGTGATCTTAGTTACTTACTTTCTGGCTCTGCCATATGTCTCTTTTGGCTATGACTTTGGGTAGACTCTGCAGGCTCTGAATACCTGAACTCTCAGCTTCAATCTCCATTGGCTCTACCAGCATTGCGCCCAGGGTATCAGGCAAGATCTATGATACCAGGAGCCATGGTGGCACAGCGGTTAGAATGCAGTATTGCAGGCTAACTCTGTCCATAGCCAGGACTTCGATCTTGACCAGCTCAAGGTTGCGTCAGCCTTCCACTCTTCCAAGGTCAGTAAAATGAGGACTCAGAATTTTGGGGAAAATACAATAACTTTGTAAGCTGCCTAGACAGTACTATAAAACACTATACATAGTGGCATCTGCTATTGCTATCTTGCCTTCCTGGTATTTTTTCTGGAACTTGGGTTTTCTGGAACTTTTTCTGGAACTGCTCAGCCAAGCACTCTACTTGCCATTTTGTTATCTAAATTACAGTCCCATCATTCAACAAAATGCAGCTTGCTTCTGTGTGATTGCTGGGTCTAAAAGCAGACACCCTCACTCTGCTATAAACACACAGGCCACAGGGGAGAATCAGAGGAGTGAACTGACTTGCCTAACTAGATTCAGCATCATGGTCTCAATCCTGGCTTGCCCAAGGTGTTCTGAGCTGCCTTCAGTGTGGTTATCAAGCAGGTTCTTCATGATCGCGATGGTCTGCTCCACAAACTGCGTATTGGTGTCATTTAACAAGACCTGCACCGGAGCAAAATATGCTGTTGGTTATAAATTTTCACCATATTTCCTTTGAAATTCTTCTAATTTTCTGCTGTGTGTGTCAGCAATTTTTTCAGACCCTTGAAAAATTTCTGATAGCCCACCTGTGCTGTCAAATCCCATCTGAGAACATAGTTATTTTGCAAGATTTGGGTATCCCATAATAACTCAATGGTTAACATTTGATAACTATGATATATACTATAACTTCTGCCGTAACTTTTTTAGTAGTATTTCAAGGAGCTATGACATTATCTAACCATAGTAAAGGCATCATATTTACACTTCTTTTGATAGAAAAAAGGGAAAGTCATTGATGTCTATGGAAATTTTCAATCATCCAGATCATGGTTGTCCCAAAGGTGCCTTTTCCAAAGGCAAATGGATTTTGTTTTTCCTTGAAGAAAACTGTAGAAGCTTCTTGGATTACAAACAAAACGTCTTCAAGGAAAAGCAAAGGTCAGTTGCCTTTTGAGAAAGCATCAATAGGACCAAATGACTGATAGTATCTTAATAAAGAAAGGCAAAGCAAAAACATCTAGATATTGAGGATGGAAAACCAGCTAGTACTTCTACAAAGTTCTGCTGACAACAAATTACTCCCCAATATTAATTTCCTATGTAGAAATCTCCAGAATCAGTCAACTACCTAATCAACCAACCAATAACTACAACAATAACCAACTAATCAACAATAACCAATTATTACAATAACCAACTAATCAATCAATCAATCAGGACATCTTTCAATTAAACAAACTGAGTCCAAGAGCAAAAGATGGCTTATACGGACATCCAGCAGTTGCCATGGCTGAAGGTAGATCTGACTCTTGAATTATTTTGTTTCTGAGTACTACCCTTATCCCAATCGTCAGTCTGATTTGTCTTCTAAATACAGGAATGTAGTAGAAAGGAGGAATCTTTCATATGGGTAGTCCTGCACTTACAACCACAATTGAGCCCAAAATTCCATTGCTATGCAAGGCAATTGTTGAGTTTTGGCCCAGTTTACAACTTTCCTTGCCACGGCTGTTAAGTGAATTAAATGAAACTGAACATTTACCTGCCCTTGCGAGTCGAAGAACTTGCTGATGATGTTCTTTAATTTGTTGAAAAGCATTGGATAAAGGGCGGGGCTCAGCTCCAGGCCTATGAGGTCCTTAATGTTAGTCCGTATCTGCAGACCCACTTTCTCGTTGGTACAGACCATCAGGGACAACAAGCGGTCCATGAACTTGCTCACAGGAGTCTCGGTGTTGCCGTCAGTCGACAGCATGGAGATCATGGAGCCTTTCCTCTCACTCACAGGGCCCATAGGGGGACTATAGGATGGAAAGGGTGTATTGCCACGATACTGCAAGCACACTCCACCAAGGGCGCACAGAAAACCGGTCATGTTGATCCACTCTTGCAAAGAGTCTGTGTCTGACAGATCAATGGAACCTCCACCACTGACATGGGACATCCGCCTCTTGACTATGGTCTTGTGAAGACTTTCAGCAACCTGCAGAGAGTGACATACAGGAAGGTGTGGTGAGAACAGTGGCCAGAATTCTATAAGTGCAAAAATGGAAAGATGTGTGAATTCTCACAATGGAACTAAGAATGGAAAAAGTGATGGAGTTGGTGGAGATGGCAAAGCTAACCGTTTTAATTAAAGAGAATTAGCCAGTTTGGTTTCCACTTTGGAAACCACTTCTGGTTTCATGTCACACACACACACACACACACACACACACACACAAACTGTGATCTTAGGTGCAGCACAAGCAAACTGTCAACTCATAAAACATTTCTATGCCTGTTTTAGAGTTGCCATGAACAGAAGGGGGAGGGGGAGAAATTTGAAAGAGCAGTGCAGCAGTTTGGAACCGAAAGTGTATTTCATTCTTATCTTGCAAAGATTATAACTAAGCTATTGAAATTTCTGCCCAGCAAATTGTGGGGGAAAACCAGGGTCAAGGGTGACAGTGAATTACATGGCTCAGAATCGGCTTCATACAGGTCATGCCGACATGTTCCCTCCTAATAAATCCTTTGAAGTTTTTGAAGTTTATGATTTAATTAGGGCAACTGCCAGAATCCTGACACAAACAACAGCCCATAATGTAATAGCTGAGTCATCAACACCCCAATCAACCAATAAGAAGCCACATCCAATCAGAGACCACATAAATACAATGCACAGAATACTCCAAAGCACACATTCTGGCAGAGAGAAGCTCCCTGAGGATGGGCTCCAGGACAAGTCTGAAAACTCAGAAGATAAACCTCTGGTCCCAGTGACTGACCCAAATTGGACCCTGCAACATTATCCTGGGATACATATACTTGTCTTCTTTTGAGTATTAGAAGTTCCACTCAAACAGAAATGAACTTGCTTTCATTTTTCAAATGCAAAATGAAGTGGAATTTTCTGGAGTAGCAACAGAAGATTAAGGATAAATTGGAAATTATAACCCAACATTTCTAGAGGGAATGTTCCTCTAAGATCCTTGGTCTTACCTGACCATCTTCCATCTTAGTCTTTGGATAGTTGAGGATCAATTTTGTAGCCGCCTCCCATTTAAAATGTGTATCTTCCCAAGCCTACAACAAATCAGAAAAGATATTGGTTGACCACACAGCATAAACAACAATTGGTGACTGCTAAAACTAACTTTTTTTCTAAGAAAAAGAAAAAGCCTACCTCGGTGTTACCTGCTGTTGGATGTTCAATACGCCTGAGCAGGGCCATCACTCTCTTCTGAAGAGCTGTTCTTCCTGCAAAGAGTTGCAGTCAGAAGCTGAGAATATTTTCTGTTTTGTTAACAGCAGAATAAAACTCAGTTTTATTAACATCCAAATCTTAAATACCCCCAATAATTTTGAATGGTTGCTGAGTGACTGGTCATGAGTCAAAAACTACTTATATGACATAAACTCTTGTATTATCATTGCTGTGGTCACTCAAACCAATTCCATATTCTGAAAGTGTACTTTTGAGTTTCTAAGTCATCAATGTTACATGGAAACCGAAGCAACAGGCATCAAGATACATGAACCTGTACACACCTATGGCTCCAGTTGCAAAAGATTAAGAATTTAAAGAAGCGCCTGATGTTTATCTATTGAAAATATGGTGAATATACTGAAAAGAAATATCTTATGTTTAATAGTTCGGGTTTATGTGTACTGCAATGAGACCTCCTCTTACCTGTAGACATTATATTGCTCACAGAAGCAAACTCCATAAAGGTATTATAGTTGGGCAAGAAGTTGTGAACAGACACTTCATCTACCCCACACCTGATGTCTGCTTCCTCACAGAGATGTCGGAAACAGGACATTGCCACAAGCACTGCCTCCGTGTCGGGGCTCCAGAGAGACATATACAAGGCAACCTCTAACTTGGTTTGGGCTTGGCGACATATTGGTGTCCCACTGCAACCGACAGTGCTTTCCTTTGGAGACAAAACATTGGAAAAGTGGTGGTCGTTTTTCATATGCAGTATTTCAAGCCGAATATATGTTCAGTGAATCCTCAATTTGCAACAATTATTTTAGCTAACATCCAGTGTTATAATGGCAAGTTACAATGAAAAAAGTAACTTACAACTTATGACCATCACAGCATCCTCATGTCACATGATCAACATGTGGACACTTGTCAACCAATAGGTATTTATGAAGGCTGCAGCATCCCAAGGTCATGTGTTTGCCATGAGGGGGTGATTCACCTAACAACCATATGATTTAATTAACAACTGCAGAAACCTGCTAAACAACTATGACAAAAAAGATCATTAAATTGAGCGTGACTGACTTAACAACCATCTTACTTATCAACAGAATTTCTGATTCTGATTGTGGTCATTAAGTCAAGGATTACCATTTTCTAGCACTTTAGACACTGAATAGTCCTGAAGTTCCCATCCAAAATAGGTTTTTATGACAAATTTGCAAGAATCAAAAGGAAGTTTCTTTAACAGAAGAGACCATTATGCCACCAAGAAGCAAACTAGTGTTTTTTTTCCTTTGGATAATTCCCCCTTCACCTGCTTGGGTATCTACAGAGGTTGGGATTGCATAGCAGGCTTAGTGAAACGTTAAGAGTTTGGAGGAGGCTACTCCTTGGGAATTTCATGTCTATACAGGTAGTCCTCAACTTACAAGCATGACAGTTCTTAAGTGAGTTTTGTCCCATCTTATGACTAATGGTGCCATAGTTGTTAAGTGAATCATTGCAGCTGTTAAGTTAGTAACATGATGAAATGAATCTGGTTTCCCCCTCCCTATATAGTTTATTGAACAAGCTACCAAGACTGAGTTCACTCTAGAAAACATCACACAGAAAAAAATCCAGACCTAACAGGAAGATTTTTATATTCTAACCATAATCTTAAAAATCACAGGGTGTGCGAGATAAATCCAGCCAGGCATATGATTCAAGGTGACATTTTTCATCACGCATCACATAGCCAGTTACTGGTGACACTAAAGACTGCTGCTTCCCTACTCAGCAACCTCTGAAAGGACAGGAAGTATTTCTGTAGCAAGACCAAAGGTCAGAAAATAGAATTAAAGCATAGAGTTACAACACTGCACTTACAGATATCAGACCATTCCCTGTAACACTAAAAGTCACGCACCCTTTAGAAATTTAATCAAACTACATTGGCCAAAAATTCAGAAGACGGTTGTTTTTTTTTCCATACAAGATTTCACGAGGCTGCTGAGAAGCAATCTTTTGGGTGGAGGAAGAAGGGATCAAGTCAAAGAAGATTGCCAGGTCCTAAATGGGCATAATCTGAGTAGATGGACATGCAGGCAGAAAAAGAAAACTCAGGCACAAAAAGCTAAGTGACTATTAGGCTTGTAACACCACGTACAGGTTAGTCCTCAACTTACAACAGTTTGCTTAGTGACCGTTCAAGGTTACATCGGCACTGAAAAAAGTGACTTATGACCATTTTTCACATTTATGATCATTGCCAACGTCCCCATGGTCGCATGATCAAAATTCAGACACTTGGCAACTGATTCATACTTATGACATTTGCCGTGTCCCGGGGGGGGGGGGG
>BHFT01041292.1:61707-116497 GCA_004320025.1 Laticauda laticaudata
CCGGGGGGGGGGGGGGAATCATGTGATCACCTTTTGTAACTTTCTGATAAGCCAAGTCAATGGGGAAACCAGATTCACTTAACAACCCTGTCACTTACTTAACAACCGCAGTGATTCACAAAATTATGGCAAAAAAGATCGTCAAGGTCTTTCCAGCCACAGTGTTAAGGCAAAATTCACTTGACAATTGTCTCACTTAGCAGAATAATTTTTTGGGCTCTATTGTGGTCCTAAGTCAAGGACTGCTTGGAGCCCACGCAAGAAATTTTAGGGTTAAATAGCATTCCATGGAGCCCTTTACTCACCATGCAGAAACTCCCTTTGCCCTTCCTGAGCGGAGCTCCCGGGATACAGCGCATCATCTCTTCGTGGTCAAGAGAAATTGGATTAGCTCCACCCCCAGAGACATCACATCCTACCCCATAAAAAAAGAGAAAAGGGCAGGAACTCCTATCTGATTGCTACAAAGAGAAGGAAGAAGAATTTAAGAGTCATCCAACTTTTGAAAGGAGTGAAAAATATCAAAGAAAAATGGGAGGGAAAGAAAGGTATGTGATGGTCCTACATTTATGAAAAGAGAGAAAACACTTGTAATATGAGTAAAAGCATCATGAACGACACTTGACAAATTGATTTCCCCCTCCATCTTCTTCACAAAAGAGGAGTCCTCAAATGAGAGGATTGGAAATTTAACACCAACATAAGAGACTCTTTTTCAGGGAACTGGTTCATTTATCTTTTGAGAAAAGCTCATATAGTACTCGCTGTAATTCTATGGTAGTCATTTTATACCATCTGAAACAAATCCCACTGCTAATCCTCTGTGCTTGCATGCAACAGACACAGTCCTCAAGTTACAGCTGTATTTGAGCCCAGAATTACGGTCACAAGTTGTGCTGGTTATCGAGTGGATAACCACGTGACTGTGACTGATTTTATTACCTTTTTTGCAGCAGTTATTAGGTGAATACCACACCTAATTTACCTACACAGAGGAGGCTGAGAAATGCTAACTGATCCAAGATTGAACCCTCCTAGTAGGGATCTGAGCTGTTCAAAGCTGAAATTCTTTCCCATAAAATCAAACTGGTCCCTGATACAATCGGCAAAATGCTTTCTCCTTGGGTGATCGCCAATTCCTAAACAAAGAGCTGTCCTTAAGGTGCTTTTCAAAAGGCAAATGGATTTCCCTTTTTTTTCCTGGAAAACATTTGGTTTCTTATCCAAGATGTTTCTTCCGTTTCTTCTTCTGAACTGAAGAAGCTTCTTGGATAGAAGTGAAACGTTTTCAAGGAAAAAATCCAAGAAAGTACAATTGCCTTTTGAAAATCAGCTTTGGGACAACCATGATCTGGATGACTGACAATTTCCACAGACAACTAGCCCAAGAGCTGTTCACCTAAAGAACAGTGTTTGAAATCCTTACAGAAGTGCTGAATTAAATGTGTAAATGTCCAACAGGATCATACACCAATAGACACTAATAGACAAATAGTGTGCTTTGACACATGGGATTAATTCAAACTCCCCAAGCAGATGTAAAAGAGATAAACAGTAGCAATATCTTGAGCAACAAAAGAAATAAAGATTTTTAAAAAGGTTTTCATTTTCTTGCCAAGGAGATAAAATCTAGTTCACAATGTTAAGAAAACTGTTACAGTACATTTTCACTTCCTTTACTGAGCAAGAATGTTACAAATAGCTGGAGCTAATCAAATTTTCTTTCCATGAACTTCTAAGCTTCCAATAAGTAGACAAGCCAGCAACAAGTTCTAACTTCAAGCCTCCCTAAGATTGAGTTTAGTTTACTTTATTGTCATTGCACCTTGTATAATGACATTAAATAAACAGGTTTTCACTTACTTTGTTTTTCAGAAGAAATTTGTTCCTGCAGATCAAAATCTCTCGCAACCACTTGAGGATTTCCGTGCTGCTGAGAATCTGATTGCTTGTTAGTCTCTTGCATATACAAAATAGCATTTGTGAACTTCAGGAACATGCAAATAAGAAAATAGCCACAATCAGTTATCAATCAGAGCATTCTGTATCATCCAAGGCAACGTTTTAAGGATGTTATTCACTGAAATAGTCATGACAATTTACAATTTCCCTAATTCTGCACACTCGTTTGCCTCCCCTCCAAATCCCACGAACTGCAACACGATCCCAGGAAAACACTTAATTTGCTCAATCCTCGGGGCTCAAAGTTCTGAGTAGAAAATGATAAGATCTTCATAAATGTATAAATGTTTATACAAAACACTAGAAGGAAGCAGTTTTATCCATAATTCACACCAACGTGTCAAGGGTTGAGAATTGTTTCTGATAAGTTTAAGAGGTGAAAGCACAAAACATATCCCTTAAAACATTGAGTGTCTGAAAGACATCCTCATTTATTTTTATTTATTTTATTTGGTTTGTCAATTGCTTACAAGATAATAGGTATAAGTAAAAACATAGTTATGAATGAATACATGGATACATTCTAAAAAAATAAAACAAACAATAGGACAGGGACAGTAGGCAACGTGAGTGCGCTTATGCACGCCCCTACAGGCCTCTCAGGAAAGGGGTGAGTCAACAGTAGAAAGTCTATGGTTAAAGTTTTGGGGGTTTGGAGAACAAACCACAGAGTCAGGTAGAGTATTCCAGACATTGGCCACTCTGGTCAGGCGTATTTCCCGCAATCCAGTTTGGTGGGAATTAACCTTGAGTTTGCATCTATTGTGTGCTCTTGTTGTTGTTAATTGGTGAAGCTGAAGTATATGACAGGTGGCACATTGCATTGTATGATTTTATATACATTACTTAGATTCGGACCAAAGGTTGGCGTTAGTTGGTAGGGTTTTCTAGGTCTTAGAATTTCAAGTCTGGTGGCATGAGGTATTTTTGCATAACGAGGCAAGAGGAGTGTGAGGAACTCTTCTTGTTTAAATATTTCTGGGACTTCTCAACTGTGTTAATATCAGATACATAATGTGGGTTCCCCAGACTGATTGAGCTGCTATTCAAGTATGGTGTCTAGCAAATGTTTTTGTATGCTCTAGTTAGTCGTTGTATGTGATGATTACCAGAGAAAAAGCTACGTATAGATGAGGATAACAACTCTTAATGCCTTTTTGGCGATTGTAGTTACAGTGGGACTTAGAATCATTAGAGCATGAGTATTCCAAGATCCTTTACAGAGTTTGGATCATCAACAAGGTCTTGCGACTATTCAGCCTGTATTTTTATTTTTCTGATTTTTTGCCAATATGTAAAGAAGAGCATTTATTTTGGTTGAGATTTTGAAGTTGCCATTTATTTGACCATTCTGATACATAGTCAAGATCTTTGGAAGCGGTAGCAGTATTGTCTGTGGTATTGAACAGCTTTACATTCATCAGCCAAAGATACTTCAGTTGCTCTTAATATGATCACATGAGGATTCATTTATGGGAGTATGAGAAGAGTTGCGGGTTCCGAGAACACTGCCTTGGGGTTACACCACAGTGACAGGTACAGAATTTGATAGGGAACACTCCCAATTATTGACCATTTTATTGTCTGTCTTGACAGGAATTCTTTCTATCCAGTTGTGCGGTGTCCAGAGATGCCATAAATTTTAGTTTTAGGAGGAGTCTGTCGTTGTTACCACTGAATCAAAGGCTTTACAGAAGTCTGGTGTAGATTTGGATCTTTATTGGTTTTTTGCCCTGATCGAGTTCTTCCCTTAACCTTTCTCCTTTTCTCATCCTTCCCTTTTTCTCATCCCTTTCCTCCTCTTCTCTTTCTCTCTTTCTCACTCTCAGACACAACATTTACTTCTTTATAACTGGCAAACCGGTATGGTTTACTGCTTCTTTGACTTGTCCTGAACACACCCACACCCCGCGGGGAAAAAGAAATTGGAAGCTCCTGCTGGCCATTGCCAGCTTTTCCTTTCCACACTACTTAATGACTCACCCAAATACAGTATGATGCTTGCAAAAGCAAAGTCTGAGTTACTTTGTTTTGATGTTTGGAACTCTACAAATTCTTTTCAGAAACCTCAAACTCTTTCTTCTCAAAATGACGATCGCTAACTGTATTGCCAATAATTTTGTCTCATTTCAGCTTGGACTGGAATAAGACTTTTTTCCCTCTTTTTCTGGTGAGTTTGACTTCGTGCTGATCATTCTTCTTGACTTGCGTTGCTATTTAATTTGTCTATGCTTAGCCCTTTGATCGAGTTTGTGTAGTCCATATGTTTTGGCAATGTAAGAGTTGAGATTGGCATTAATTGGATAGTTTTTTTCTTGGAAACCAAAATTGTTTATTTAGAGAGTTAGGTTGTTTTGTCTCTAAGTGGAGGATAATGGATTGCGTTAATAATGATTCCATTAACTTCACAGGCTGACGCAGCATAAAGAGATTGGGACTGTTAATTTTCAACTAGGCTGGGGTCTCCCTTTTTGAAGATGCGGGATGACTGTGGCTGGTGTGACCATAGTTTTGGTGAGGCGCTGGTCCTGAATTTTTTTCGAAGATAATGCTTATCGCGTTCGTTCTAGGGCAGTGGATAGCTTTTTTAAGAAGCACATATTCCTTCCAGTACAATAGATAGAGATTGCGTTTTAGATTGAGTTTAGTGCTTTTTCAAATTGCTCTACTGTTAAATCGATTATGTATTTGAACATTGTAGTTTCTGTGGTTTTCGACGAGGAAAATTACTGGGGCATGATTCTCATTGGTGTTTTACAAATACGAGCCAAAGGAAGTGTGTTAAAGAGGTTGCGCTTTAATTAGTGTCGTCATTGCTGTTTTTTACCATAGGTCCTTTCAAGCGGTGGATGGACCTTGATTGTCTTTTAATTTTGTTCTTTATATCTTTGTTGTTATAAAAAATTGGCAGGAGTAGCCATTTAGATAAATATTGGGTGCATTGTAATTTTGCAGATTTTTAATCTCAAAAACATCCTTGTCAGCACCTTAAAATGATTTGAGAAGAAAAACGAAAAGCAGGAGAGCGTGGGAAACATGGTAATAAAGGATAACTCCCTATTTTTTCTTCTACAAGTTTGGAGTCTATTGGAATCCAACATTTGTAAACTTTTAAAAATTAATTTAACTTGCTTAAAAAAGAAAATAAATCTACAAAATTGTTATTTTGGGTTAAAAGAAAATAAGTACAACCCCAATCCCCAATTAGCATTGAAGTATTCCATATAATATATAAATCCTACATGAAATTAATCAGTTGCTAAGCTTGATATTAAATCTAAGCCAAAGAACTTGACATTCTTCTCATTTTTAGAACATAAAGACTTTCAAAAAAACAAGTAACTGCAAAGCAATACATAGCTGTCCTTCATAACATAGCTGTGTAGTATTCCTACCCACACACACCCAGATCTAAGATCAGATTCTATAGGGAGAAAGATCAATGAAGAACATACAACTGGTACCACAGGGTTTGATGGTCTTTTAGGAGTGAGAAAAACATATACGCCTCCAAAAAAATAAAGGAACACAAAATAAGACATCCAAGATCTGATATGAATGAAATAGTCTTATTTAAATACTTTGCTTTCATTTACATATTTGAATGTGCTGACAACAAAGTCACAAAAAATTATCAATGGAAATTCAAATTGAGCAATCCATGAAGGTCTGGATTTGAGTTACACTCAAAATTAAAGTAGAAAAAAAAACCACTACAGGATGATCCAACTTTGATGTCATGTTCCCTTAAAACAAGTCAAAATAGGCTCAGTAGTGTGTGTGGCCTCCATAGTGCCTGTACGACCCCCTAACACGCCTGGGCCTGCTCCTTGATGAGGTGGCGGATGCGTCTCCTGAGGGATCTCCTCCCACCCTGGACTAAAGCATCCCCCAACTCCCTGGATAGTCTGTGGTGCACGTTGGTTGGGGATTGGAGCGAGATATGATGTCCCAGATGTGCTCAAATTGATTCAAGGTCTGGGGAACGGGTGGCCAGGCCATGGCATCAATCCTTCGTCTTGCAGGAACTTGCTGAACACTCTCTAGGCCACATGGAAGTCGGAGATTGTCTGCACTTAGAGGAACCCAGGGCCAACTGCAACTAGGCAAGTATCACAAGGGGTCTGAAGATCTCATCTCGGTTCCTAATGGCAGTCAGGCTACATCTAGCAAGCACATGAGGGCTGTGCGGCCCCTAAATAAATGCCAATGTAACCACACCATTACTCGACCACGCCAAACAGATCATGCGGAGAGGATGATGCAGCGGGAGATCTAGTGTGTCGAAGCTGAGTATAGACATGGTCTTCCGACTCTGTACGTCTGCATGTGCTCAGTGTGAACCTGCTTTCATCTGTGAATGAGCACAGGGCGCCCAGTGGAGGAATTTGACAATCATTTGGTGTTCTCGATATGGCAAATTGCCAAACGAGTATCCTGCACAGTGTTGGGCTGATAAGCACAACCCCCTGTGAACGTCGTGATTGACCTACTCACTCTACTATTACTACCTCATGTAGTTATGATATCTTGAGTGTTAGTAGAAGCACACGTTTATGCATCATTTGTGGCCCGCTGGAGTCATTTTGTCGGAGGCTCATTGGTAGTGCATTCAACTCTTTCTGTAACGGTAGATCAATATATTGATGCTGATACATGATATCTGCACTCTAATAAGTCCTATTGGCCTCTTCCATGTCCCTGAATATAGCGGCCTGCTTCCTGGTAGCGCCTCCCATACTCTTGGACACTACGCTGACAGACACAAGCAAACTTCCTTGCCACGACGCTTGCATTTGATGTGCCACCTGGATGCCTGCACTACACTGGAGCCACTTGTGTGGCTTATAGACTCCATCTCATGCGACCACCGTGACGTGAAAGCACCACTACATTCAAAAGTAACCAAACCATCAAGCAGAAGTATAGGAATCTGAAAAGTGGGTCTGTGGTCACATACGTGCAGAACCATTCCTTTATTAGGGGTGGTCTTTGCTAAACTCCTGATGTTTTCCACCTGTTGTCTATTCTCATTTGCACACAACAGTGGAAATTGATTTCATCTGTGGTTGCTGCCTAAGTGGACAACAGTTTGACACAGAAGTGTGATTGACTTGGAGTTACATTGTGTTGTTTAAGTGTTCCCTTTATTTTTTTGAGCAGCGTATTACAGGTAGTTTTGACTTACAACCATTTTTTTAGTGACTGGTGGAAAAGTGAGTTATGACAGTTTTTCATACTTATGTCTGTTGCAGCATTCTCATGGTTATGTGATCAAAATTTGGATATTTGGCAATTGACATGTGTTTATGATGGTTGCAGTATCCCAATGGCATGCGATCACCTTTCTGACAAGCAGAATTAATGGGGAAGCCAGATTCACTTTGCAACCATGTTATTATTTTAATAACTGCGTGATTCATGTAACAGCTGTGGGAAGACAGATCTTAAAATGGGGCAAAATTCACTTAACAACCATCTTGCTTCACCACAGAAAATTTGAGCTCAATCGTGATTATAAGTTGAGAACTACCTGTACACTTGTTCTAAAACATTGCTTTGGTTAGCATGCAGAATTTTGCCTTTGTCCATGAAAGATACATGTTTGCTCTGGATCCCAAATTTTCTGATGGAATTCTTGTCTCATGCAAAATTCCAGGATCCTAAGCTCTGTTTTTGGTTTTCTGTCTTCAGGGAGATGGGGCAGATATCTATCAGGTCTTCAGGGTGCTTCTCAAAAAACAGCTTCTTTTAACAAAGCATCTAATTCAGTTTTTGGGGGAAGATAATCTACGTTAACAGGAATGTGTTTATCCCCAAATGAGACTCTCCCCCAAAGCAATCAGGTTCATGATCTAGAAATTTCTAGACTCAGCCTAACAGCAGATCTTCAAGCATTGGCATGACTACCTTTCTATAACTAGGACAGCAACTGAATCTCTTCCCCAACAACATCACACTTGTCCACAATTGCAACTATATACCTTACAGATTATAATTGTTGCTGTGTGCTCTACTTAGTGATCCCTTTGAGGAATTCTCAGAAACTCCAATATGACCAAAGAATAGCAGGATTGGCATGAATAGACATAGGCCTGGCTTGTAGCACTGCCCTAGTCCCCTATTTTCTCAAAGCACAAATGGGTGGCAACGTTCAAAAGCCCCAATGCAGAATATTTTAGAGATCCATCTTCCTGGACCCAGGAACTGATGGAGGGGCCTTGGAAAGGAAGCAGCTGAGAAAAAAAATTGCCTTCTCCCTGGCTGTCCTCAAATTGTGGAATGGGTTGCTTCATAAAGCTCAACTGGTACCCATTTGTTGCTTGTCTTGCAACAAAAATATTTAAAATTGATTGGTTAGTTTGCAACAAATAAGATTTTTAAAAAATTACGCAGTCCTTTGTTTCAGCAGACAATCTTTTTTCTATGGGGTTTTTGGTGCTCGTTACCCAACTGGGTAACATATCATTTGTAGTTTGCTAGTTTGAGCAAACCCCACCCCTTCTAACACTGGTGTTGTTACCTAGTTGGGCAATGGAATGTCTGCAAGAAAACAAACATGCTCAAAGAGGACCAAGGACCACACAGGCCAACGCTGAGCTACAAATATTCTCTTCTGTTAATCTTTTACCTGCCATTGTCAGGGCTCCAACAAATCCCCCTCATTCAAAGCAAAAGTCTCTAGCCGCATCTCAGAAAAAGTAAATTGGTTTATTAGAAATTGCCATGTTGGTGCGTGGCTGGATGCAGCCGGAACTAAATCACATCATACATTTCCTCCTTGATCCTGATCTTTCCACCACCCACTGGATGTGACTTCTCTAATAGGACACATCAGTCTCTCTCTTGAAGAGTCATCCATCATGCTCTCCAATAACCTTCTTATGCTCCAACAACTTTGGTCTGCTGAGTTGATATCTAAGCATTTCAATAATGCCTTGTTTTCCCCCACTCCCTTTTTCTGGCAGCTAAAAAGGCCAAAGGAGTATCTTTTTAGTTGACAGCCATCTTGTTTCGTCTGCTGAATCAATACTTCTTTATTGTCCTGCTATTCTAGGAAAATATCATTTAGCTGCAATCCATCTTAACCACTTCAATGGGATGATTAGTGACTCAGCTGCTATTTTTCTATGCTTAAGAAATCTAGCTGTGATACAAGGTCCAGGAAAAGGAGTCAGTGGTGAGTCTAAACTGACCTGATTTCCCAGAATGTTTCGATGGGTGCATCAGGGTTCCATAAGTCAATGCTGTCTAATTGATGAAGCACAAGCAAGGCCTGGAAGCATAAACGTAGAAAAAAGAATCTGCATGAACATAACCCTAAACGGAAGATTTCTGCATCATGGGAATAAAAAGATTAGACCATCCTTCTTGTCCTGCCCTCAGGTGGTTTGGAGAATAGCTTGACTCCCTCTTCTTTGTGGCAGCCCCTGAGATATCGGAACACTGTTATCATGTCTCTCCCTAGTCCTTCTTTTCATTACACTAGACATACCCAATTCCTGCAATCATTCTTCATAAGTTTTAGGTTCCAGTTCCCTAATCATCTTTGTTGCTCTTCTCTGCACTCTTTCTAGAGTCTCAACATCTTTTTTACATCATGGTGATCAAAACTGAATGCAGTATTCCAAGTGTGGTCTTATACTGTAAATACTAATTCAGTTTCCTTACCTCCATGGCCTCTTGTGCTATTTCTGGCATGCTGGCCTGGGGAACAAGCTGGACAAGGCCTGTTATGAGTTCAGCTGTGCTGCCTTGTGTTTCAGGCCCCTGTTTCTTTGGATTCTGTATGAAAGACAGAAACGATGATGCATTTGTTCGTCAGTGAGAATTGCCTCCTGGATTCTACAAACATGAAATATAGCCAAATTGGTTGAATTGGTTTTGCATGAGGTTTGTGATTAGTAGGAATCTGTTCAGATACTGTGACTTAAAAGTTTTAATTCAATATAGTCTACTGCTGAAATTTGGTCACTGGAAATCAGAAAACCTAGATGGCTTGAATGTAAAGACTAGGGACAGGTCTCAGGATTTATATGGAATTGCTGCAATTTGTCTCAGATGGGATGCTACATCCCATATGTACCACAAATTAAAAGAAGTGTTGCAAATCAAAAGGCAAGTATTACGTGTTTTGTAACCTCCACTTCTGGAATACATATTTTGTTCCTTTTGATATTTTTAAAATCTGGATTGATTGATTTATTCTATTTTTTATTTTTTTGAGTCTGTGAATCTTTTGCCAATGACTGTTTTAAGAACTTTGCGTGGATCTAGATAAGAAGCTGGAATAAATAGATAGGAATAAAGTTGGTGCTTGTTTTATTTGGAAAAACAAAGTCTTCCAACATGTGTGAAGTAATTTAAGTTCAATAGATGATTGTACCATTTTCAGATACAATAACGCCTTCCTGCAACTGTAGGTCCGAAGGGACACACACAAAACAAAAGGACATTTTGTCCAGTTCTAAAACAAACCATCCTCTTGCAGATCCTTTCCTCAGAGTCACTTTCCATGAAGTGGGTGGATTGATTAATTTCAGATTAGCTGCAAAATCTAAAACCCAGAACTTTTGGGTTGTTCTAGGTTTTCAGTTGAAATAAAATCTGGATAAATCATGGAGTGATTTTACAAGGAGGGGAGGGTTAGGTTGGTGCATGTCAAATTTTCTTTCCTCTCTTACTCTGAAAAGTTTGGGCCCAGACTACTTGTCTTCTAACCAATCCAGCACCTTCCCTTCCCTGCTTCCCCTCAGCAGCTCCTCTGCAGCATAGCATATCCCACTATCATACCCACAGCCTAATTCAATGCCTCCCCTTCAATTTCTGTCCCTCAAAATGATTCTCACAGTCCATTAAAATTTTCACTGATCAAAATACATAGCTTATTTAGGTGGGATTCAAACCCATTTAAACGTTTTCATTAATTTGTTACTGTTTTTCTAATTATTCCAAAGATCAATACTATTTTTTTCAGCACTTTCTGGATTTTGCACACTTTCCAGGTCAGGTAGCAACAAATATCAATCTAAAATAGTTGTGAAGTTTTAAAAATCCTTCAGCTGCTTTAACATCTGCATGTTATATTATGTTTATAGAAATGAATATTTCTGGCAGGACTGTTAAAAAAAGTAATTCACAATCTTTAAAAAAACAGGTTTTCACTTACATAGAGTAATAGTTTTGGGTCAGCATGGATCAGTTTTACAATAGATAACAACAAAACTTTGTAACTTCTGGTTTCAATGTCTGTAGGTTTTTCTTTAAACTTCAGGCTTGTCATTTTCTCCTTAAACGTAAGGCTCTAAGAAAAATAAAACATTAACAAAGTAATAAATGTTCCAAACATGGAACTCATTTCAAACAGCAGTATATCAACTATTGGTTCTGACACATCTATTGCTGAAATATGAGTTGTACATCTGATTTTTTTTATCAGTCTTTTTTTAATTAGTCTTGAATTGGAATTTCCATGGAGTCTTCCATTATGATGCAATATTCTCTTTATCTTATCCTTTTCATTACTAAAGAGAAGGATTCTGAGAACACCTGAACAGGCTGAAAGCAACAAGTCAGCTATACTAACAAGGCACACAGCATGAAAAATTGTTGTATGAGAAACAAGGAAACTAGCACAGAATCACAAATGGAAAGAGCCATCAAGACTATTGTATCATATCAACGAGCTCAATTCAGAAATTAAAATATTTCAAAAAGATTGAGAAAGGAAGACTCACCAGTGTCTAGAAACTAAATTCCACTGCTCTGTTGTTTTTATTTGCTGAGACTTTTTCGAAGATTAAATCAGTATTTTCCAACCTTGAGAATTTCCAGAAATGTGGACTTCCAGATTTCTCATCAATGATCATGCTAGCTGTGGAATTCTGGGAGTTGAAGTCCGCTCCTGGAAATTCCCATGGTTAGAAAATCCTGCCTTACAGTTTAATCACTTGTAGGTTACCAAATTGCCTAGCAGTATTCATGCCAGTCTGACAGCCATGGAATGTTTGGCTTTTCTTGCCTATGATCTGAGAACACCACCACTACCACATGCTAAGTTTTTTTGACCTTAGTTTTACATTGGAAAGATCACTAGGGAAAAAGGGAGAAGCTTTTTTTTTTAATGGCCACCAAAGGGGTACTGCTGGATGCAACATTAGAACAGTAAAAGAGGAACAAATGCATTTCCTCAATATTCTGCACCAATTAATTAACAAAAAGCAAAGCCTCACCGGGGTCATACGGATTGGGGTATGCACACCAGAGCCCTGCAAAGCTTTATGGAGAGTTTCACTGAACATGCTGCGGAGTTCCACGGAGTGGCAATAGACAGCATCGATCTTGGGCCACCAATCTAATGCAGACTAGATGAGGAAGAAGATCAAAGGTCAGCGGAGATTAGACAACAGGAAGATTCCAAAGAGCGTACAGTCTAGCAAGGAATTCACAATGAAGTGGCCTGAGTATGACTGTATCACTGCTTTTAGCAGATTTCCTAAAGCAGGTCACAATGGTTTTGATGGTGACATCATCCTGCATCACAGATATCATAAGAAGGCATGGTGGCTTAGTGGCTTAAAGACACTGGAGATGGTCTTTGCTCCAGCAGTTCAAGTCCCAGCATTGGGTGGCAAAGTGAGCTCCCATCACTTGCCTCAGCTTCTGCCCACCTAGCAGTTCGAAAGCATGCTATGTGCAAACAGATAAATAGGTACCACTTCAACAGGAAAATAATGGTGTTTTGTATAGTAGCATGAATCCAGCCAGTGCCAGACTTTCCCCAATTCAACACCCAAGCATGAGGCGACATCAGGAGAAAGAGAAGCCTGGATCATGCTGCAGAATGCTGTTGGAACTTTTCTGAATGTGGCAATAGTCCACCCCTTGTGGTGCACTCTGGATAGGGCTGTTAATTCAATGGACTAGCAATTGTCAGCAGCCAAACAATTATTTTGTACTAACACTATAATCTCCTGGTTAATGTCACATCACCATACACTAAATAAGTAACAGACATCATAAGTGATGTCCTGTCTCTTTCTCTGCCCTATGATACCAGTTTACCAGTCCTTTAACACCTTGTTCCTCTGACAAAAAGGATGCAACTGATAAGAATAAATTTAGAGAATGGACATACTATTCTATTTGTGGCATACATAAGCCTTTAAAGATTAACATGCTGGCCCAGACAAACTTTATGTATACCTCCCATCTTCCTCACTCCCATTTTTCGTTCTTGTTAGATTGCCACTAACTTGGGAAATTACCCAGGGATCATAATGACTTAAAAACTTACATTTGTAATTATACGGTGGAGTGAATTTACCAGTACATAATGAAACGTGGATGGGGAATTCTGTGCCAGGCAGGTCTAGAAAAGACAAGGGGGAAAGGGTTAAGTTTCCTTCAGAAACAAACCTGGAAATCCAAAGTACAAACCCACCAGCAACATCTCCACTGCAAGCAAATGAACAGGACCAGGACAAGGGGGCACCACTGTGAGGCATGAATGAACACAGACCCACCTACAAGGCAGGGATTTCATCAACATTTCATCAAAAATTTCAGAAGAACAAACGCTGGGCCACAGAGTTCTTGATTCTTCTTGAATCCTGGCCATTTGACTCATCTGTCTAATCCCACTCTCAGGACCAACTTTAGCTAGGGAGCGGAGACCCAAGGAGCCACATGCTTACCTTGAAGTGTTGGTTATTGTGGGGGTTGATTCGGAAGCAGGACACTAAGCAATCGATCATGAGGTCTATGTCTGCATTCTGGTTGCCTCTGGAGAAAGGCTTGTTTGGGTTGAAGAGCAGGTTCTTTAAGACAACAAACATAGGTCATTGTTAATACAATCACCCCTAGGCCATGTTGAAAGAGATGGAGAACCAACAAAAGGTGGCTGAGCAAAGATTGTGATAAATCCCTTGTAGGCAAAAGTAGGAAAAATAATATTGCCATCATACTAGTTTAAGCCAGACATCTCATGTATCTCATGGACGTCCTAAAGGCGCTTTTTCAAAAGACAACTGGACTTTGTTTTTTCTTGAAGATGTTTCACTTCTCATCCAAGAAGCTTCTTCAGTCTGAAGCTTTTTGGATCAGAAGTGAAATGTTTTCAAGTAAAAACAAAGTCCAATTGCCTTTTGAAAAAGCACTTTGGGGATAACCATGACCTGGATGACTGAGAATCACCATAGACAATTATCTCATGGACAGTCATAAGCCCAGCATATCATCCCAGATGCAGAGATAGGCAACCGTAGAACAATCCATCCAATGGTTCTAAAACTCTTGAGTTTTACTTCCCCATCCAGCCTTTTCTTGAACCATTAAGAGTGAGGATTTTTTTCAACAGAAAAGGCAGGACTCTTATGAGGTGAAGCAATGGCTATTAACTACCATTAATCAACTTAGACACAACACCAAGCCAGGATCTAACAGACTGCCCTCAAAGAATAATTAAAGGTTCAGAGTTCAAAATCTCACACATACAAAGCAGTGTATATTTTTGAGTTCCATTTACTATTTTACCTTGAGATCTACGACCATGGACTGCACTAGAAGAAAAATAACTGAATTGTCTTCCCAGCTGATGTATGTTGATGCTTTGCACAACTTTACACAAGCGATGGCTGCACTATCAGTTAGCTGCCTACTTCCACTATGGCCTGCCAGAGCCTTCCTGAGGTTGTCCAAGAATTGTTTCTGTAGTGTCCAAAACATAAGAATTAGAAAATAAGTTAAAATTGTATTTAAATTCAAATTTCATAGCAGACACTGTTCTGCCTGAAGATCACCATTTACTTCTCAATCGGGAGTCCAGTCAGTTCAAATGAATATAAAGGTTTATTGCAAGCTTAAGCTCTCTACAAGAATCTGAACAACTAACAATCAAAGCAAATTGGTGGTAGCTGAGAATCAATGGATTTCAAGATGGGCTGAACTTAGATCTCTTGTGGGTGATAAGGGACTCAAGACTGATGCCGCATTTGACCCCTCCCTCGGGTTCAGTCTTGTCATATCCTACACTACTGATGCAAAAGATGTTTTTTAAGGTTAAGATCCTAAAATATTCTGAGTCCAAACCACTTTTGGAATGCAAAACCAGTTTTGCAATGTTATACTCGAGTAGAAAAATCAAAATTTGGAGGCAGAGGATTAAAGGCTAATGTCCTAATATCATATTAGATGATTAGATTAGTTTGCTCAAGAGCTGTGGTGGTGCAGTGGTTGGAATGCAGGCTAATTCACTGCTCACTGCCAGGAGTACGATTATGGTCAGCTCAAGGTTGACTCAGCCTTCCATCCTTCCAAGGTTGGTAAAATGAGGACCCAGATTGTTGGGGGCAATATACTGACTCTGTAAACTTCTTAGAGAGGGCTGTAAAGCACTATGGAGTGATATATAAGTCTAAATGCTATTGCTACTGCTGTATCACTTAGATTTGTGAAAGGAAGTGGGCTGGAAATCCCTTAATAGAAATATAATCCTGCACTTAAAATGTTTTAGCATGTTGAAAAGATGGACTGCTCACCAGTATAGTACAGGTAGTTAGACCATTCTAAGCTACAATGGACCCCACCTCCAACCCAAAAGCTCCTTATGACCTGGTGCTGGAGTTCCCACAGCTGCACATGGACTCACATTTTAGGTGCTTGGCAACCGGCTCACCTTTATGGCCAATTGCCATAAAGTGTTCCTTGGACACATGAGTACAACTTATGACTTTTTTGCAAGTTTATGACATTTTTGGCCAGCTTGCAGCAAAAAACATCCATAGTAATACATGAATTCATTTAACAATCATAGTGTTTGCTCAACGATCATGACATTTGTTTCATGAGCACTGCAAAAAAAATTATAAAATTGTATCCAGTCATGTAGGTTCCTCGACTTACAATCCTCATGACTTTCAACAGAAATTCCAGGCTCCGTTCTAGACATAAGTCAAAGTCAAAGGCAACCTAAATGCATTCATGAATTGAATGTTTTGAATATGGTTTTAATTAAAAATCATCTTTGATTGTTTTTTGATGTTGCCGAAATTCTCTTTTTTTTTCAACCATTATTTGTTTACTGGGGATAAACAGAAAAGAAACCAGAAATGGGATGGAAAACAATATATTGAGTAGAAAGCTGAAGAATGAAAAAATACACATGTTCATATCTATACCTTGTCAAGAAATAAAGCTCATAAAAGAGGATTCAAAGGAAAAACTATTTTTTTAAAAACTTAACAAACGAACCACAAAAGAAAAAGAGCAAAAAGAACGTTGGGAGGATGCTTCCATTTTACCAGGAAATCAAATTGGCCCCAATCCTGCTGGCCTTTCACAAGGATCTGAAAACATGGTTTTTGCCAAGGGGTATAGGAACAAGGGAATGGAATTGAGCCACCTCAGGGGTGGTACTGTTATTGGAGGATGTAATTATCTTGAGTTTTTAATGTATTTTATTATAGTTTTATATGTCTTTTTATGTTATTTATTTTGTGTTTTTAGACTACTGCATTGGTTTGCTGTTTGTTTGTAAGCCACCCAGAATCAAATATATGATATGGGTAGAGAAAGGAAGAGAGAGAGAGAGAGAGAGAGAGAGAGAGAGAGGGAGGGAGGGAGGGAGGGAGAGAGAGAGAGAGAGANAGAGAGAGAAAGAAAGAAAGAAAGAAAGAAAGAAAGAAAGAAAGAAAGAAAGAAAGAAAGAAAGAAAGAAAGAAAGTCAAAGGACAAGCAGTCCAATAGAATGCTTCTCAATGTTCAGCATGTATTTTGCAAATAGTCTGAGAGATAGAAAGACTAAAAAAATAAGCAATACTGAAGAAAACAAAAACTGTAAGAAAAAACAGAACTATAAAAATGACTTCCACAATAAAGATAAAGCTTAATTTCAACCCTTATTTTAGGATTATTCCATAGTATCCATTTTACAAATGGTCAACAGTTTTCACCAATTACCCAATCCATATGTTTGGTTCTTGATGGGCTATTTACCACCACTATGCAGGCAGCCTCCTTTACATACCAGCTGCTGGAGAAGAATGGGAGATTGCCCTCTTCATTAAATGGACAAGCTTCCCAAAGGGACCTCTTAAAACAGACCAATGCAGAAGATTACAGTAGCTTGCTCCAACAGGACTGCACTTATATTTCTCGCTTTTGCATTTGTTTTAAAATAAACCAACTCTCCATATAAAACCCCCTAATTGGAAGGTATTTCGGCTTTCTTTACCTTGTTCATTTTGTTTTCCTCTACTACGTCCTTCGCAATGTCTTGGATGATTTCTGGACAAAGGACGAGGAGGATAATTTGCAAGGGCCAAACAGCTGCTTTGCGTTTCGTGCTTTCAGCAAATCCATCTACCAGATCAAACAGCTTCTCTGCACAATCTGAATCAAAGAAATGAGAAGATATAAAATGTGCTGAGTTCCACTTACAGAAGGAGGATAAATGCTAAAATACCTCCCAGGTTTAACATAATATCAATAATTAACAGTACTCCAATGATCTGATTCCTGGACAAGGGAGGGAGGAAGGAAAGGCAGAATAAAAGGCAAAAAGGCAGGAAGGAGAGAGGGAAGGAAGGAAGGAAGGAAGGGAGGGAGGAAGGGAGGGAGGGAGGAAGGCCTAAATAATTATGACCTTCAAGAAGAAAACATAATACAACCTAAACATTCATTCTGCCTTTTTTCCCCAAGTACAGGATGAAGAACATCTTGAGAAGTACAAACATTTTCTCCAAAAAAAACACATTGCGTAGAACCAGTTTGAGAACTGCAGGCCAGATGTTAACACAGAAGACCATTTTTGCCTTAGTGACACAAGCTTAAGTGTCATTTTTTTTTCCAGAAAGATGCTGGGTAATCACAAACAGTTAAACCAAAATGGCATGACTATTAACATTTTGGCTGAGATTAAGAGGAAATGGAGTCCTGGCAACTACAGAGCCACAAATTCATCAAGGTAATGAGGTGAGGGATGAGGTCTTGGTGAGAGGCGAATCTTCAGGGTTGCTTTCAATTTGGGACTCACATCCAGAGACCATGTTCAAAACAAGTCACTTTAGAAGATTAACATGGTTGATTTGCAATTATATGAGCCTAGCCATGCAGGGAGATTCTCTTGGATGTAATAAGATAATTTATTTGGCAATAAAATAAACCCTTACCTGATAGATCTGTCTGTGGTGTCTGGTATAGCTTAGTAAATTCATCCGGATAGTTTTCCACCCAGTTCCAAAATGCCTAGACAATATTTGTCAGAAAACATAATTAAAACAAAGAATACATTTTGTACAGGAGCTACATTTCTAAATGATAAATGATGCAATCATGTCCTTTCTGATTTCACATGAGAAAGCAAATACAGAAAAGCAAACACATAAAATGTTCTGCTCTTTCTCTGTAATGCATAAATCAACTCAGAATGTAACTAAATGTACTACTGTACTTACTAAGTTACCATTATGATGTGTATAACAGAAAAAGAACACCTAACCTCATAATTCTGGCTTTTTGCTTATTTTAAACTAAAAGGGATTCAGATAACTTTCTTAGGACTCATGTATGTTCAATTAGCATGGCAAACTAAGAGACGCTTAAACCAACCTACATAAAATTCCAATAGTAAATACATACATCTCAAAAGAAATAAATAAAAAATGCAAAGCGCTTTCTTTGTTTGGTAAAACACACACAAACAGCATATTGTAGTGTTTTTCAACCTTGGCTATTTGAAGACTCCAATTCCCAGAATTCCTCAGCCAGTATGACTGGCTGGGGAATTCTGGGAGTTGAAGTCCACACATCTTCTAGTTGCCAATGGTGAGAAACACCGGCATAGTGTGAGTGAGTCAATCAATTCTTTCTTAACAGTCAATTATTTCTTCATCTTCCCTTCACTTAATAAAGGATGGAGAAACATCTTATGTCATATTTATATTGCTAGACTAGGAACAGGGAGGCTCTATTTTAGGTATTGAGGCCAGCTGAATGACTTTGGGCCAGTCACTCCCTTTCAGCTCTTGGAAAAAAAGCAATGGCAAACCACTTTTGAAAATATTGCCAAGAAAGCTGCAAAGACGTATCCACTAGAACCCATTTAATTCAGGCAACTACTCCAGTGTCCCAAAGGTGCTTTTTCAGGAGGCAACTGGACTTTCTTCTTTTTCCTTTGAAGATGTTTCACTTCTCCTCCAAGAAGCTTCTTCAGCTCTGACTGGATCACCACCAAAAGAAAAACAAGGAAGTTCAATTGCCCCCCTGAAAAAACACCTTTGGGACAAACATGACCTGGATGACTGAGAATCTCCATAGATGTTTAATTACTCCAGTGAACAAATGCTGGTAAATCAGCCACAGGAAGTCTACAAAAGTCAGACTAGGCACAGACCAGCCAAAATATCAGTTTTCTGCTCCAATCCAAGTGAACTCTTACTTCTGCTCTCCTTCCCTTAAATGAAATGTGGGTCCCCTTCCGGCTACAAAACTGGAACAAGGGGAGGGGGCAGTGCTTCCACACTTAGTGAGACTAAAGACTCCATTTCAGTTCAGAGGCACTTTGGCCAAATAAAGGCAGGGAGACAAGGCTACAAGGTGGGTGCTGTCTTGGGGGGAAAAAAGCACCTGAACCAAACATGTTTCTGAGAAAATGGTAAAGATTATTCTTTTGCCCAATTAAATTATTCTTCAAGTACAGATAGTCCTCGACTTATGACCACAATTGAGCCCAGTATTTCTCTCGCTAAGGAAGACACTTAAGTGAGTTTTGATCCGGTTTATGACCGTTCTTGCCACAATTGTTAAGTGAATCACTGCAGATGTTAAGTAACACAGCTGTTAAGTGAATGAGGATTCCCTCATTGACTTTACTTGTCAGAAGGTGGCAAAAGGGGATCACTGCAACGGCATAGTTACGGCTCCCAAGAATCCAAAGTTGATTTGCATGATTATGGGGATGCTGTCACAGTTGTACATGTGAAAAATAATCATAAGTCACTTTTTTCAGTGCTGTTATAACTTTGAAAGATTACTAAACAAATTGTTTTAAGTCAGGGACTACCTGTAACTTTTTTAATTCACTTGTTCAGCAACCCCTTGCCAAGATGACTCTAGGCAGTGAATAATTTACAAAACATCACCAACGAAAATGATCACAATAATCAAAACATAATTTTAAAAAGCAAAAAAAAATGCAGCTGAGTTGTTGTCAACAACTCTCGAGTCTCACTAAGATTGTCCATGAGATACTAAAACTTGAGGCAATCTCATGAAGGGTCAAAGATGGATTCAGGCCAGACAAAATAAAGGAGTTAACTTCAACTCTACAAATCCCAGACATGCACACAAATGTGAATGACATAAAACTGACAAAAGTCAACAGTGAAATATGCTCTTAAAAGAAGTAAGCATGGCTCCCAATAAAATTTAGGCTAGTTTTCTGCAGAGCAGACAGTCCACAGCAACTAGTCAAGAGAGCTCTACTGATGATGATGATGACGATGATGATTGCAGTTTATCATTTAATATCATTTGGTCAAGCAGAAGGATGCTATTATTTTTCCATCCTTCTCTAGGTAGCCACTGCAGGACAGAATACTGGATTCAGAGACTCCTTTAATCCTTGGAATTTTTTTTTCTTACTATATATTCACTCAATTTGGCTTCCATTTCTGGGCATAAAACAAAACTGGGCATGCACTGAAGATGACAGACACATGTAAACACATCCATAGGCTTCTCTAATTGCACTGTTGGGAAACTCTACTTCTCTGCTCAAAGACAACCTGAAAAAGTTACAAGCAAGGGAAATAACATACCTTTTCAAGACTATTGATAACTGCCAGTTGTGCTGCTTTCTTGAGAGTTTTGAACTTAAAGACAGTCTCTGTAAAAATCAGAAAATGGGGAGTTCATATTGTAAATCAGACTTCACTTATCTGGTATCCTTGGAATATAGTCCCCATCATCTGCACCTAGCAATGTTAGGTGTGGAGGGGATGAAATAATTTACAGCCCAGCCTAGGTGGAAAGTATTAACTGAGGAAAGCTTAGACCATGATAAACAAAAAACAAAAATAGCCATTCACTTTTATGCATGTGGGCTTCCAATTTCAACAGTATCTTTTCAAAACATATAATCAGATCCACAGCTTTAAACTTTAAACTATCAAGAGCTTCGTTGCATACCTTGTAGTATCCGCTTTAATTTAATACAGTCCACACTGATGTATTGCAATAACTCAATATCATGGACATCAGCATTGTCTTCAGAGCACACTGTCAATTCCTGCAATCTGCAAAAATAAACACCCTTCTTAAAATAGAGGAGAAAGCTTGGGAGGTAAAGTGGAGAGAGATATATTAAGTGATTTTGAATCCACGAATGCAAAGGAATTGAAGATAACTCTTCAACCTCTAGAATTATGTTGAAAATGTACAGATGATGCAACAAAGTTAGGGACTCAGGATTTGAAATGATTCAATACAAGCAGTCGCCTGTAACTCTGTCTTTAACTTGAATTTGTATGCAAGTCAGAATGTGTTCTTACAAATGAACTGCATATTATTAAAATTGGCAATTGGGGTTGTCCTTCTGCGAGCCAACATTCCACTGAAGCCCCCCAATGCTTTCAGGAACCATTGAAAATAGGCTGTATATTAAAAACATGCAGCTTCAGCAGTTCCTGAAAGTTCATCACCTTGAGAAAAAAGAATGCCATCCACCATTTTTAGTAATTGGCAGTTCAGCTGTATTTAGGGGTTGTCCTTAAATCAGACTTTCTTAACTTGGGGATTGAGTGTATTTTCTTATTCTATAAAGCTGCTGATCACACACCCCTACTTGAATGGAATTGCCTATTGATTTGACTCTAAGCCACTCTACCATAAAACCATTTCTTGATTAAAAACTGGTAATGTTTCTATAAAGTTATTTTAACCCACCAATTTTATAAAATGTAGTGAGAAAATTTACTGTGTCCACTACTCCATGTATGCTATGGTCTCCCCCTGCACAGTCTATGTACTATATAGAAAATACTATATAAATTACTTCTACTTTTTGACATACAAGGGCAACTAGACCAACACTTTGGCCTATGGCATAGAGCCACTACTTCACCATACAATGAAGTATGTGAATCAAACCTTTGCTCTATAAATATGAAGAGGAAAAGTATAATCAATTAACAGAAATTGTAATGTCATGCGGGAAAGACCTTGGGAGAAAGGATAAAGGGATGATGCCAAAGGAATGGTCAGCTAAAAGGGAGCTTAGCCCACAGCTGCATAGTGGGTGCATCCAGAAGCTCAAAAGCGACCCTCCCTAACTTCTCAGGATGTCAAGGAAAAGGCAAGAGAATTGTACTTTCAGACTAGCAAGTTTCTGTTAATATAGCCTCACAATAAAAAAGAATGATCTCATCGGGTAATGATTCCTGTCCGGTTTACCCAGTAAGGCCAACAGCAATACAGTGTTAAGATAAAGGTAAAGGTTTCTCCTGCCCAGTTGTGTCTGACTCTAGGAAGTGGTGTTCATATCCGCTTCTTAGCCAAGGGAGCCAGCGTTTCCAAAGAAGTTTCTATGGTCTTGTGACCAGCATGACTACCATAATGGCATATCTATGGCACATGTGCTGGAAGTGGCACACAGAGCCATCTCTCTGGGCATGCCAGCCGTCATCTGTTGCTCTTCCAGGCTCTGGTGTCTGCAAGCACACCAGCCAGCTGGTCTTCACATGTATGGGAGCGCGGGAAACTCTAAGAGCGTCTCAGGAAGCTGAGTTTCTGGTTTTTGGCGTGCATCTGGTCTTTGCGCGTGCATGCATGCCAGAAACTGGAAGACCAGGTGGCTGGTGTGCATGTGTGTGCCAGAAACAGGAAGGTCAGCTTCCCCAAGTACACATGAGCACCAGGAAGCTGCTATTCTGGTTTCCAGTGCTCCCTCACACACATGCTCCCATTTCAGCACTCAGTGCCGAAAAGGTTCGCCAACACTGCTATATACCAAGGTGCACAGAGCGCTATTTCCTTCCCACCAAAGTGGTACCTTTTTATCAACTTGCATTACATGCTAGGTTGGCAAGAGCTGGACCATATTAACATCATGCAGCACTCGGGTCTGGACCCTGGGCTGTAAAGGCATCAGCATCTTTAAATGCTGAGCATCCCCTCAGTGATTGTATCCCCTACAGTGTTACGTATATGCTATTAATTTATATGCAATAAAGTCACTAATGAATTTTCCATAAGTACAGTTCCTTGATATCATTCACAGCTCCAGAATGAAGCCTGCCAAAAAACAAAACTTCCAACTGTTCATGCCCTGAGCCCAATTCAATTAATTGTATAATTAAATTTACATGTCTATTTTCTTATTTTCTAAATGACCCGTGTTCTGGCCTGCAAATAACTGAATCAGGTATTCAATGAAAGTTTGAGGGTGGGGGAACCCTGGTTGCCTAAGTTTCAAATCTACAGAGGCATATCTGAAAACAGAAAGACTAAGGGAGTTAGTTCTTCATTTCATCCAGGCACAAAAATATTTAATTACCCCAGCCTGTCATGGGAATGTGATGGAAACCCCTCTGCAGATCTTAAAGCAAAAGCAGGGCATGATAGTATTGTTCCAATACCTAAGGGGCTGCCACAAAGAAGAGGGGGTCAATTTATTCTCCAAAGCCCCTGAAGGCAGAACAAGAAGGAATGTATGGGAACTAATCCAGGAGGGAAGCAACCTAGAACTAAGAAAAAATTCCTGACAGTTAGAACAATTAATCAGTGGAGTGGCTTGCCCCCAGAAGTTGTGGGTTCCCTCCTCATCGGAGGTTTTAAAAAGAGATTGAACAACCATTTGTCTGAAATGATATAGGGTTTTCTGCCTGAGGAGAGAGTTGGACTAGATATGAGTAAACCTCCAAGGTCTCTTCCCTCTGTTGTTTTGAATAAGACGTCATCTATTCCTAGAAACAAGCTTGTTGCCATTTAAGCGCCGATGTCCCACATTGCATCAACGGACATTGCAAAGAGGGATGTAAAACAGACAAAAAAGCCTTGCCATCCCATGGGAAAACGCGATGCATTACGTTCTCGTATCCACTGGCATACATTGTTTCATACGACCTCTATCCGTCAAACATCCCGTCTACTGCTATTACATCCCGCTCAAAAAGTTTGAGGCTGCACAAAAACTCTTTTTGAGCGGGGCATGAACTTTCCGCCGCGTACGATGTACATCTGCGTACATCATACAGGCAACAAACGTTCTACGTCTGTTGTCATCCTGTTTACACGTCCGCGTGATCCTCTCGCCATCCTCTGGACATCCCCTCAACTCACTTCCGCTGCAGCTGAAAAACGGAAAGAGGGAGTAAAAAAGGTACAACGGAACGTCCACACAGCGTTAGTAGCACAGAAACAGAAAGGATGTAAGCAGGATGCATCTCGTATATAAAGCATTAAAACGGTGTACAAACAGATCGTTTGTATATGGGACGTATCTCGGATATTTAGGATGTCTAGAGTATGCCTGAGAGTATGGAGAAGGACACCTAGCGGAAAAACCGATATTCGCTATAAAAAGGGGAGGAATCACCTGGATCGCACTATTCAGTCCAGCAGCCGCCGTGTTGTACAGACCTCTTCACCCTAGGTCTTGCTCTTCCAACCTATCATTCATGATCTCCACCATGGATCATCACACACCTCCTTATGGTAGCTGGCGATCATTCAACACAGAACCCAAGCCCCTGTTCAGACTGTTTCACCTTTTCTACGCAAGAAGAAGGAAACGTCCAAAGAGCTATTGTGGGTCCGACGATGGATCGGAGAAGAGTGGAGTTTGGACTGGTATGACAAGCTTGAGGTGGAGCTGAGGAATGAAGACACTCGTGCATGTCCAGCATTTCATGGAGGATGCCACCAGCCATGTTTGACGAAATGTTAGAGCGTCTGAGACCCAGGTTGACCAAGCCGAGCACCAACTTCCGTCCCAAGCCTGGAGACCCTGGACTGAAAGTGGCACTGACTCTGCGTCACCTGGCCTCTGGAACCACATACAGAAAACATGCAGTATGCCTGGAGGGTGCCACACAGCACCATCAGCAAAGTCGGTCAGAGAAGTGGTGCAGGCCATCATCGAAGAATACGTGGAGGAGCTCCTCAAGTGCCCACCACTGAAAGAAGGCCGGGGGAAAATTGCAGAACAGTGGTATCAGAGTGGATGGAAGCTTTCCCCACACCGTTGGAGCCATAGATGGGAAGCACGTGGCCTGCGCAAAGCTCCACCCAACTCAGGGTCCTCTTATCACAACTACAAGGGCTTCTTCAGTAATCATCCTCTTTGCCATGGTTGATGCTGACTACAAGTCATTACATCGATGCTATCAGGGCAAATGGGTCACGTCAGATGCCAGGCTATAGCAACGCCAAGTGACCTCAAGGATGGCCTGGAACGCAACCTCCCTCATGGGTTTTCCCAATCCAGACCCCCTACCAACATGAAACACAAGGAATGTTCCCTACTTCATCGTGGGGATGAACGCCTTCTCCCTCAGAACCTTACCTCATGAAGCCCGTACAGTTCCAGTACCTCATCCATGCAAGAGAGGATCTTCAACAAGACACAGGCTGTCCAGGGCAAGACGGAGTGGTGGAGAACGCCTTGGCATCCTGGCCAACAGGTCCCAGGGACTTCTCACCACCATGCAGGCATCACCCTGGGACTGTGAGGAGCATCGTGGGAAGCTTGCTGCATCCTGCACAATCTCATGGCGCTCCCCTATCCAGTAGTTGCAGAACAGGCTTGCGGACTGTCAACAAAAGGAATCGGGACATGGAGCCTGCGTGAATGGAGGCAAGGACGAAACCTGATAGACACTGTGGATGTAACAAGGCCCCAAACAGAGCTTCACAGTGAAGGGAAGAAGGCAGTGCAACCTCCTGAACACACTGGTGCAACTCCAGCTGGAGCAGGGAAGTGGCAAGGCAGGATGGTAGATGCTTAATGGATGCTTCCTTCAGCCTGTCTCATCACACGATAGTTATGTCCATGTAGTGACTCGAGTGATGAGCCCTACCATGAACTAGGGCGTTAATAAAGAGTGCCTTTTGATTTGAAATGTCGTTGATCATATGAATAAATTGTTATTGATAAAAAAGGGCCATATGTGTGGCAGCTGGGAGGGTGGACCATACAGTCCCACTATGCTGGCACTGGAGGTTTATTCAATCCATAGCCTATCCTTACCCATCCCACAAACTATCTTTTACCCGATCCCACAACCATGCAAGAAGGCTTAATCCTTTTTTCAAAGTTTTCACCAACACTTTATTAACGTAATAAAATGAACCAAGTGTGTGGAACGAAAAGATAACCTTATTAATAACCGTTGCTTGGAGTAAACTGTATGACTTTATTAAAAAAGCAAAATGAACCAGTATAAAGTGTCTTAAGCAAAGATAAAGTGAACAGGTAACAACTCAGTCTCTGCATATTCTCAGTCACTCTGAGGCATGTCCATGTCTCAGCTGTCCGAGCGGCCCAGGGACTTGGAGGTGGCTGTGGCTGTGGCTGGAGTGCTGGTCATGAGGCGCCCATTGGGGTGCTTGGCCCCCGAGACGTACAACAGGGGAATGTGTGTTCAGGAAGCTCTCAGAGAGCTGACTCCAGTCTCGTGAGGTTGAGAGGCCCTTCTCAAGAAACCTGGGATGTCAGGCACACAATACTTATGACAGTTTTTCTGTTGAGGGGCTTGGCTGTGGGGTGGAGAAGCAAGGAAGAGTGTAGTGTCGGGCTGTCTGGTCTGCAGCTGACGCGTGAGGTGAAGGCCGTCCGAGCGTCGTGGCCATGCCGATTGTACCTGGGCTGGACTGGAAAGGGCTGTCTCTGCTGTGGGAAGTCCTGGTACTCTAGCCTTGGTAAGGTGCAGGGGCTGTTTGAAAGCCGTGGAAGGGCTGTCGACATCGCCTGGGGTGGGGAGCAAGAACGTGAGACTGGGTCAGAGCAGGTTACAGCGTGGGCCTGGAAGGGTGGTGCAGCAGTGCTGTGATCTTCTGCCATCACCTGTACTGGGCCCCGAAGGCAGGTCCATGAGGGTCTGGCTCACGTAGTGATGAAGGGCTTGCAGTTCGAGGATGGTATGTCGCTGCAGACCAGCTGAGAGAGAAAGATCTGTGCTGGATATTGCATTTGCTTCCCTGACCTCCAGAGAGACAGTGTGGCTCTGCGCTCTCCAGTCTGCCCTCTCTCCTGCTTACTTGTGGACAGGGTGGAGCTGGAGGTGGGTTGGTCTCTGGCTGCTGCTTCCTCTGCTGTCCATTTGAGACAGGCGATCACCTCCACGTCCCCTCCTGGCATGGGGAGTGCAGCTGTCGGCGGAGGGGTCTCTCTGCTATGGGGCCCTCCAAAGACACCTGCCTGGACACGGTAGCTGGTTCCTGGCTAACAGGAATCATGAGGCTGGGTCTGTGGCGTGTCTGAGGAGGATGGATTGTGTCAAGGAGGCCTGCTCCTCTCGCTGGTGACCTCACCCTCCAGGAAAGCTGCACTTGGCCATGACGTATAATCTCCCAGGTCAGTCGAGGTTTTGACAGCGGTCTGCCAGATTTCTTCAGGTGAGCTTGCCGAACCAGGTGTCCATTGGTTTCCACCCATCCCAAGGAGTAGGTCTGCAGCATGACCCCAGGCTCTCTGCCTTGTCTCTCCAAGCTGCCTGCTTCTCTTGGTGTCGCGATAGAGTCTGTGGCCCTTTCTCCACAGGTATCGTTCTCCCCCTCAGCCATTCCAGCAACCTCCTCCTCATGGTCCTCCCGGAAAGGGTATACTGTTTTCCTCTCTCCCTTCTCTTCCCTTGCCTCTTCCTCCCTCTGGCAGGGGCTTCAGGGCCTTCAGCCAGCAGGGCTTTGAAGGGCCTTGGGCTTGTCCACCACAGCAGCAGCAATAAGCAGTAGCAGCAGCAGGAGAAGCACCAGCAGCAGCAACACCAGCAGCACCAGCGCAGCAACACCAGCAGGAGAAGCACCAGCAGGAGAAAGCACCAGCCCAAAGCACCAGCAGCTTCAGAGTCAGCGCCAGGGGGTGGCATGTTGGTTCTGTCCTTCTTGCCACGGGCTGGCAGGAGTAGGCACAGGCTTCCTCTTCTTCCCATTTGGTGTTTCTCTCAGATGCTCTGGCAGCAGGTCTTTCCTCTGAATGGTGAACTGCTTGCGAGCTGCCATCCTTTTATACCCGCGGAGCTGATGCAATTCATCCTCCCCGCATGCGCAGTGAACGCTTTGCATTCGCTACGCATCTGCTACGCATCTGCTATGCATCCTATAGGCGTCCGTCGATGCATCCCAATCATCCGCTACGCATCCGCTCCTTCCGCTACGTGTCCGCTTTGCTATTCTCCCCCGGAAGCCCTTCGGATGTGTCATCCGCTTCCTAAGAACATCCGCTTACCATCCTCGCTACGTACTACCCCCCGTCCATTCCTTTCCGTTGTTTTCCGTTCTGTTTATGCAAATTTTCGCCACTTTTGAGAGCAGATAACAACGGATGGAGCCACCCCTGAAATTTTGCTCGTCCGCTGTGTCCTTTTTTCATACGTTTTGTATCCGTTGGCCAGTGTGACCTTGCCTTTAGACATTTAGTAGAAAAGAAAAAGTCCACTTCCTTCAAAGCTAGATGCGTGAAACAACTCTTTGGAACAGATGTTACAAAAGTTTTTCAGAGTTTAACTGACACAGCCTTTAATCATGGATCTGTCGCTGTGATGACTAGGGCCCGAAGCTGTTCCTATCCAGAACATATTTTCACTCAAAAACCTGGCCTAATCCCATGCCTTTTTGGTGCACTGGAGGCTACATTTCCCAGAATTTTCACTCAACATGGCCAATTGTGTAGATACAAAATGTGGAAGAAGCTTTCCCACAAGTGGCATGTTTTGAATGCATCTGGTCTTGAAAGCTTATATTTTAGAGAAAATACTAGTGAGAATGCTTCGCACTATCATATCTATAACCTAGGATGCCCAGTCAATTTTTCCTTTTTTTTTGCTTTCCTAGGCAGATTGGCATACTTTCAAATAAAGGATTGCCTTGTGATCACCAACCACTTTAATTTCTTTTGGAAGAACGTAGCATAGAACTATTCTCAGCAGTAGTTTATTTAATGTATTAAATATAAACTTTAAGAGGGTGGCAATTTGCCACATTATTTTAGGTTAAAAACAGACCTTTGCCCATTTTCTACATTAATAATAGTTTAAATGGAATCTCCAACTCAACACTATTGCTAGTCAAAAAAGATACAAGAAAGCAGTCTTCCTCAGATCAGGAGGCTTGTTTGCCACGATCTTCTAATTTAAATATGGCACTCAAATACAGGAAGTTCTTGACCTGTGTATCATAATGGAGCCTGGGATTTCCATCATAAACCATGACAGTCATTAGTCGAGGTATCCACATGACCAGACCCTATTTTGACTTTTTTTACAGCAATTGTTAAGCAAATCAATGTACCCCTATGGGCGAGTTTGAAGGAGACTTTATGTATAGAGTAATTTGTCTCTCAGCAATCTTTCCACTTTTATTTTAGAAAGAGAAAAGAAATCATGCCAAAACTTGGCTGTTGACCATCAGATCCTAATGGTGCAATCTTGAAATGGGCCATACAAAGCCCAAAGGCTGTCAGTCTTTTTCAAGGGCAGGCAGCATGGGACAGAACTGGGATCGAAGTATCAATGGCCTCTGTGTCAGAAATCAAATTATGTTAGTGAGATCTATTATTTTCATTGCTGTACATCTTTCTACCCATCTTCATGTGTGCTCTTTCAAATGACAAAATTAATGTAAAATTAATTATCAATTAATGATAATTGAAATCCAAGCAAACAGCATACTATAAATAGATTACAAGGGCACAGGAGACAGGTTATCTTGGGTAGCAATATTTCATTCAATAATGTCTTTATCTTACAGTAAAGTATCTACAGTCAGAGGGTGCCAGCACAACTTCAATGACATTTTAAAGAATGACCCGGAAGTAAAACCTCCTCAAGCACTCACCTGGTAGAGATACGGCTGAACACTGCATTAAAATTGTTGCAGCTGAGAGAAAAGAGAACCCCAGAGGCAGAATTGCGTAACTCTGTAGCATGTTGATTCCCTTCACGGTAGGTGTGGATAAAATGGCAGATCTCTGGCAACAGTTGCTTGACCAACATTGTCTCATCCAGCCGCATGGTGTCTTTGGGTTGCTGGAAGACAAATGTTGAGATGGAATTGCCATGAGGCATTTCCATGGCTCTGATACCCCAGAGACCAAGGAAGTATCCTTTACTCATTAGGCATCCAAGTATTTTTCTGTAAGGAAACTACAGAAATGTTCAAAACACAGCTGATTAAAACCTCCACTCTTCTGGTTATTTACCTAACTATGTGTGCTTCTAGGACCCAGTTGGGAATGTCTTTGTTAACCATGTAGTTTAGCCAGTGGTGGTATTCAAATAAAGTTGCCACCGGTTCGGTGGGCGCGGCTTGGTGGCTGCGCTTTGCACACATGCACACTTTGCGTGCATGCACATGCCAAACACGCACTTTGCGCAGGCGCAGACGTTCTAACTTGCCTCCTGCAAGCCTGCATGATGCTGGTTGTTGCAGCAGCTGCCACGCGGCGCTATTCTGTGCCGCGCAAAGCAGCTGCGCTTTGAATTCTGGCCATAAAAGTGAGTACGGGAGCCCGGGTGGGCAGGTGGGCCAAACACAGAGCAGCAAAGAGAACCGGTTCGGTCTCCACTGATCATCGGCACTACTGGGTCTCCAGAACCAGGCAGAACCGGTCGAATACCACAACTGGGTTTAGCCATGTTAACAGCCATTCCATACCCCACAAAAGAGGCTGGGAGGTCAATACTTCTCATGGAGGATATAAGTGAGTGAAAACTAGAATTGCTGGAGAGAGTTCCTAGAGAGGACTCTAGGAAGAAAATAGGTTATTTAAATCCCCAGTCAGCTGTTTCATTGACACAGCTAATTCATTTGCTTACTTATAGGACAGAGATTGTACACTGTTTCAATCCAGGGGGATCACTGATTGGGAAAAATATTTTATTAACACACGTCTATGGGGATTTTCAACCATCCAGATCGTGACTGTCTCAAAGATGATGTTTAAAAGGCAACTGAGTTTTTTTTTCCCTTGAAAGCATTTCACAAGGCTTCTTAGATGTGAAGCAAAACATTTTCAAGGTGAAAAAAAACCAAGAAAATCCAGCTGCCTTTTGAACAGCACCTTTGGGTTAATTGCAAACACAGCAGGAGCTACCTGAAGTGAAATCTAAATTAGGATTAGTTGACTGGCTCCACTGACCTTGTTTCTTTATTCACACAATGTGCTGGCCACATCCGGCAGGCACCAATTAAGCATGATATATGAACAAGGCCACCCTATGTCTGAAATATTGGGAAATATGTTAGTTAATTGTGGAAAATACAGTACATTGGCCACCCTCACAGTCAGGCTAATTTGCTGCAGGGATTGATGCTGTCTCTTCAGAAATTTTTAAGATGGCTAAGCAAAGAAAAACAAGACACTGTGATCCTTTTAACATAGCATTCTACTGTAGAGGAAACTATACGTTTCTCTTTTTATGTGCATAAGGACTATTCTTCTACAGCAAGTCAGACTGAGCTAAAATGGAATCAGCCAGCTTGTAATTCAACGTTTTAGAAGACACTCATTCACTTCCTTAGTTTGCTATATGAATAAGACCACTGTGCTAAGTCAAAACATAGTTAATCTGAGGAGCATAGCATTTTACATAAAAGCAATAGTGACTTCTGTTCATGCAGTACATATTTAGGATTAATAATGTTGTATACCTTTGTAGGAATCCTTAAAACTATGAACTTAAAAATAGATGTTGTCTTAATTCCCTTCAGATATTGGTTGTATCCCTAAATTATGCAGTGCCTTTCTGTCAATTAGCTTTGCAGTCTCTTTGAGAAAAAAAAGATTGATCATAAAGGATAACAGCAAAATGAAGCATAAAATTTAGAGAAGGAGTGGGAAAACTATGGCTACTTAACAACATGTGGACTTCAAAGCTCAGAATTCCTGAGCCAGCCATGCTAGTTCAGGAATTCTGGGAGTTGAAATCCACAGGTTGCAAAATTAAAATAGTTGACTACCCATTTTAGAACATCTGTCTGTCTGCCTGGAAGCATTTCTGTTTCTTGAGGGAAGGAACAAGACTGACAAAAGACAGTAACAAGCAAGAGAATACAGATAGTCCTCAACTTATGACCAATTGCTTAGCAACTACCTGAAGTAATGACCGGTTTCCCAAAAAAGTACTTACAACACAGTTCCAAAGTTACAACATCTACCTAATGTTGGTCACATGACTGCATTTTTGGCACATGGCAAACAACCTCCCTTTAAAGGCAATTGTGGTCACATGACCACAGTCACGTGACCACAATTAGCATCCGACCACTTGAAACTGGTGTTTATATTCATTTTCTTAATGCCCCATTGCAAACTTAAATCCTGTAGAAAAAGACTGCAAAATTAGGTGTGATCATGGCCATCACAAATTTAAGACCTTAATTATCAGGCTCAATTATGGTTGCAAGTCAAGAACTACCTGTAGTCAGCTCAACGCTGATGGAACCATATCACTCTGGTCACCATCTTTATATTTAAGTTTATTCATCTTGAATTTGCAGGCTAAAATAAGGCAATGTTGAACATTAGGTAGTCCTTGATTTACAACCATTCATTTAGTGACCATTCAAAGTTACAACAGCACTGAAAAAAGTGTCAGAAGGCTCCTTGGGGTGCTACCCTACAGGGCCAGAGAGCGGGTCAATGGTAACTAAAGCAAACAAAAGGCTTTTCAGTGGTAACCCCATCCCAGCAGAACACTCTTCCCAGGGATGCTCAGTCAATGCCAAGTCTGGGCAGAAGACAAAGCTTCTGCGTGCCCAGATTTTCAAAGTGCTTCCTTTTTATGGAAATTTAATGCTTCACATCAATTCTACTTGCACTTGGTTCTTTTCCTGTGGTTTTATTTTTCCCCCTTTGGAAATTCTACTGTAAATAATTAATTCAAGCCCTTTGCAGCACGCCGGGGTAGAGCCGGGCTGAAGCCCGGTGGAAAAGTGTAATGCAATTAAAGAACTAGAAAGGGCATGCTAGGTTGCCCTGTTCTTCAGAGAAAGGTGCAATTTAGTTTCACAAAACTATTTACAATTATTGGTAACACCCTTTCTGTGCCAGCCTCCTCCCCCTCCCAAATTAAATAGCAACCAAGTCAAGAGAATGATCAGCAGAAGTAAAACTCACCAGAAAAGAGGGAAAAAAGTCTTATTCCAGTCCAAGCTGAAATGAGACAAAATTATTGGCNGAAAAAAGTCTTATTCCAGTCCAAGCTGAAATGAGACAAAATTATTGGCAATACAGTTAGCATCGTCATTTTGAGAGAAGAGTTGAGGTTTCTGAAAAGATTTGTAGAGTTCCAAACACAAAACAAAGTACTCAGACTTTGGCTTTTGCAGCATCATACTGTATTTGGGTGAGTCATTAAGTAGTGTGGAAGGAAAAGCTGGCAATGGCCAGCAGGAGCTTCCATTTCTTTTTCCCCGGGGTGTGTGTGTTCAAGGACAGTCAAAGAGCAGTAAACCATACCTGGTTTCCAGTTATAAAAGTAAATGTTGTGTCTGAGAGTGAGAAAGAGAGAAAGAGGAGAGGAGGAAAGGGAATGAGAAAAGGGAAGGATGAGAAAGGAGAAAGGTAAGGGAAGAACTCGATCAGGGCAAAACAATAGACACAATCTACACAGACTTCTGTAAAGCCTTTGATTCAGTGGTTACAGCGACAAACCCTCCTAAAACTAAAAATCTTAATGGCATCTCTGGACAACTGCACAACTGGATAGAAAGAATTCCTTGTCAAACAGACATAAATGGTCAAAAAATTGGGAGTGTCCTATCAAATCCTTACCTGTCAACTGTGGTGTACCCCCAAGGCAGTGTTCTCGGGACCAACTCTCTTGCATACTCCACATAAATGATCTCTGTGATAATATTAAGAGCAACTGAAGTATCTTGCTGATGAATGTAAAGCTGTTCAACTACCACACAGATAAATGCTACCCTTCAAAAAGATCTTGACTATGTATCAGATGATTGGTCAAATAAATGGCAACTTCAAATCTCAACAAATAAATGCTCTATCTTACATATTGGCAAAAAAAATTAAAATGAAAATAAAATACAGGCTGAATAGTCAAGACCTTGTTGATGATCCAAGCTCTGTAAAGGATTCTTGAATAATCTCTCTCTAATGATCTAAGTGCTAGAGCCCACTGTAACTACATCGCCAAAAAACAATTAAGGTTGTTAACCTCATCCTAGCTAGCTTTTTTCTCTGGTAATTATCACACGACTAACTACGAGCATACAAAACATTGCTAGACCATTACTCGATATACAAGCTCATCTGTCTGGAACCGCGTATTACGTATCTGGATATTAACACAGTTGAGAAAATCCAGAAAATATTTCACAAGAAGAGTTCTCCACTCCTCTTAGCTCGTTGCAAAATACCTTAATGCCACCGAGACTCGAAAATTCTAGTTCTAGAAAATCTAGAACTAGCCACCTTTGGTCTGATCTAAGTATCGTATATAAAATCATAGATTGCAATGTCCTAACCTGTCCATAATACTTCAGCTTCAACCATAACAACACAGGAAGCAAAAAAACGAAACAAACCTCAAGGTTAATCCCACCAACTTGAAGTGAAGAAAATATACACTTCAGCAACAGGTGGTCAACGTCTGGAATACTCTACCTGACTCTGTGGTTTCTTTCCCAAACCCCAAAAACTTTAACCTTAGACTGTCTACTATTGACCTCACTCCTTTCCTAAGAGGTCTGTAGGAGGCGTGCATAAGCGCACCAATGTGCCTACTGTCCCTGTCCTATTGTTTCTTTTTTATTTTTCTTATATGTATCCATTTCATGTATTCATAATTGTGTTTATACTTATACTTGTTATCTTGTAAGCGATTGGCAAATCAAAATAAATAAATAAATAAACAAATGAATAAATAAAAGAAAGGGGAAGATGAAGGGAAAACAAGAAGGAAGGGGAAGGGGAAAGGAAGGAAGAGGAAGGGAAAGCTAAAGAGGAAGGGGAAGGGAATGGGGAGAGGAAGAAAGTAGAAAGGAAAGTAAAAGGGAAAGAGAAGGAAGGGGAAGGGGACGCAAAAAAGGAGGAAGGGAAGAGAAGAAAGGGAGAAAGGGAAAGGGAAAGCAAAAAGGAAGGAAGTGGAAAGAGAACAGAAGGAAGGGGAAGGGAAAGCAAAACGGAAGGGAAAGCAAGAGGGAAGAAAAGGGATGGGGAAGAAAGGGGAAGGGCATGCGAAAGGGAAAGGGAATAGAGAAAGGAAAAGTGAGGACTCTTGCAGTCTGTAGGATGCCCAGCTGCTAGTAAAGCATTCTCCTTCAACAACCACTTCCAAAAAAAGTGACAGACTGAGGGACCATACAAACGAATGCTTCAGCAGCAGGTCAGAATATCATCTGATAGCAAGAGAGGCCAACTAACTTGAAGATGACTAAACAATGGTGGTTCAAGACTTGGTCATGAGCTTGGGCAACAAAGAAGTACGGAACTGTTAAGATGTCTTAGGAATCATGCATAAGTGTAGACATTAATGTAAGTATAACACAGATATGTAATAAGTTAATTTAGATAAGTTTGTTAAGCTTTTCGTATAACAAAAGCCTCTGGGGAACACTACAGCCATCTTAAATACATGCCAGTTGCCAACCATCTGAATTTTGATCATGTGACCATAACATGACCATGGAGATGTTGCAGCGGTCATTAGTCACTTTTTCAGTGCCATTGTAACTCCAAACAGTCACTAAACAAATTGTTGGAATTTGAGGACAATTTTTATATACTGAACAAATTCCATGATGACTATAATCATCCTTTCAGTTTAAATAATATTGCATCAGCGGTTTCAATTACTTTTTTTCTTTTCTTTTTTTGATTTTCTGTAATTAACACAACAGTGAGTTTTGCTCTTCTAAATAGTTGTCATTCAGGACAAATCCAACAATATTGGCTGACCTCTTGGTTCTTCCTAGCCAATGAAATCTATCTAGGATTCAATGTAAAATTCTGTATCTCAATGTTCAGCTAATGGCCTTTCAATAAGCCAAATGAAGGATTTCTTTTTTGTATCTGTGGGAAACAATGAATTCTTTCAGGGTCTCCTTAGTGTCAAAATAGTTGGCCTCTTAGGATTGGAAGCAACCATCAGGATATGGTGCAGCTTAGCAAGCACCTGATGTTGAAGAAAGAGCAGACTTCACAAAGGAAAAAGGAAATCAAGAGCCTACACATAGGAAGAGACCAGAAGTCTCCAACCTTGGCAACTTTAAGACTTGTAAACTTCAACTCCCGATATTCTGGCTGGGGAATTCTGGGAGTTGAAGTCCACAAGTCTTAAAGTTGCCATGGCTGAACACTCCAGCAATAGACCATCAGAACAGAGCCAATACAGGTCACCTGATTCTTACAGCCAATTTAGTCAATGTGCAAATATTCTCAACTGGACCAACCTACTCCAAGATGCTTTGACATGCAGCCAAGCCAACCCACATATCCCTCCCTACTAGTTGTTTATGGTGACGCTCCTGTAAGGTTGGTAGATGAGGCTTGGGTTTGGATTCTGGATTTTTGGCAGCAAAGCAATTCTCATAAGTATCTATTTCATGTATTCAAAACTATATTTATTCTTATACCTGTATCTTGTAAGCGATTGACAAATCAAATAAATACTAAATAAAGATCGTTATTGATAGGCTCAACCTCTCTGCATCTGTTCTCTTCAGTGCCTCATCTTGTTTTTCCTACAGTGTCTTATCTGAGTATTCGCAAGCCACTGGGAAGACATTTTCCCAAACATGAATGCTCCAAATGTGTTGTGCTAGAATTCACTTCACAAGAGAATGATAGAAAGTTTTGTTCAACGTGTACAATGAGATCAGAAAGAGGTAATATAGAATGTTGTTTATACAAGCATCAAATAACCCAAGTCTTCTGTCTGCCGTGGCTTGGAAATCAATCTTTCAAAACCATTTGTGGAGAATCACAGGCAGCTAATGGAAGATCTGATTACATTAAACTTGGAACTGCATTGAGGAAACCTTCAGGAATAAACATATATTCTTCAATTTCACAAAGCCCAGGTTTAGCTTTACAATTCTGTTTCATACAAGACACTAACCAATGAGTGACATTCCCAAAGAAACAAGGGTGGGGGCAAGGGGAGTGAGAGCTGACTATCTCAGAGAACAGAACCAAATAAAAATTGTAATTTTTTTCCCCCAGAAAGTACAAGATGACATTCCCTCTGGAAGTTTAACAAACCAAAGAAATATAAAGTAAGAAGCACCTGCAAAAGTCATCTTTAACAATGGGACAGATGTTTCATGATTATAATGCAGAACTGAATCAACTGAAATAAAACCAGAAAGTCAAAGGGGAACACTAAACTTATTTTGCAGTCACTAAACTGGAGTGCTCCTGATATGTTATTACAATATACATGATCCTCGATTTACGATCAGTATTGGGTCTGGAATATCCACTGCTAAGCAAGGTAGTTGTTAAGAAGTCGTGCCCGATTTTATGACCTTTTTGCCACAATGAAGTGAATCATCCAGTTGTTAAGTGAATCATGAGCTCATTAAGCAAATCCAGCTTCCCCCATTGACTTTGTCAGAAAGGAGGTCAAAGATTGCAATCATATGACACTGCAACCATCATAAATACATGCCTGTTGCCATGAGCCCTGAATTGTGATGTGACTGTGTAAATGCTGCAATAGTTGTATGCATGAGGACCATTGTAAGCCACTTTTTTCAGTGCCATTATAACTTAGAACAGTTGCTAAACCAATGGTTGCAATTCAACGTCTAACCATATACAATGCCTATCACGTTCTTTAAACTTTGATAATACTATCTGGGAGCACAGTCAGTTTGAAGTTTCTCTTATAATAGTCAAATGTATTTTTTTTTAATTCATCTGGGGCATATCAGAGGCTTGAAGTGTAAATTTCCAATTTACAAAAAACAAAACGAAATGAAAAAACTATTCCATTTAAAGGGCATAAGAAAACCCATGCAGAGCTGAGCCATACAGACATTGAAAATAAATGCACAATGCTTCACAACTAAGCTGAGGTATATAACATATTTGTTTATTTATTTAACAGATTATTGTTCCATATTTTAAAATCCTCACTTTTTACAAGCAATTTTGTACTTCAACTTCAGGAAAGCAACAAAACAACAAGATTGCAAGTTTACTAAAAGTAACCTCCAGATTTGTTCTGCTACAATTCTCAGAATTCCCACAATTCAATTACAATTCTCAGCATTCATAGAATGCACTTTAGAAGTCGCAGCCAAACATATCTGGAGGGCACCTAGCTGAACAATGCTGTATTAAAACAATAAAAAAACATTACATGCATAAACTAACTGGTGTTGATGTCAACATCTTGTTAAGAAAATTACAGGCTACTCACCCCAGCAAGACACTTTTCCAGTGTATCCAAAATAATCAACTGAGAAAGATACAAGTTCTTTTCAGCAGCTTCACTAAATATTCTCTATAAGAAAAAAAAATCAAAATATTAGTTTAGTTTTTGGTAACAAAGCTGACTTATACTGTCATCCACCGAAACAGCACACTACTTCCAAAAGAACATAACTTCCCTGATACCCTCTATAGCTTTTGAATGAGCAACTTTATTACATTTCATAGATCCTCCAAACATAACAAAATAAAAATAAGATAAAATATAGAGCAAAATAAAGTAAGAACAATCTATCCTCTACACAATAATCGGTAATCAATTCCAAAGTACCATTTCTGTAGACTGCAAAAATAAATTTAATGACAACTTTGTGTTGTTTTAGTGTCTTTGTCTGCCAGAGTTTTACATAAAATTCTTCTGGTTATTCAGGAAGTTACCTAATGAGGGGGTGTTAGAAACTTACTATGAGATGAGAGATTACAGAAATTACAATACCGATGGACCTGTAGATTTTAAATATTCTTTACAAGAGCTTATTATGGTTTCTCTTCTGTCCTGTCACATCCCAATCCTCTGATAAGCTCACACATACTAAATCCTTATATAACTTTCAAAACATGGTGCTAGTATTCTCCAAACATCAAATGCCAAAGTCTAGAGCAATGGTCTCCAACCAGTGGTCCAGGGACCACTGGTGCTCTGCAATAAAATATTGGTGGTCCCCAGAGAAATGGCCATGTAGGGGGCTGATTTAGCATCTACAATGGACAGCATCACTAGGGTTGACTCCTGCTGCTTCTCTCCACTAACAGGCAACCAAGCTATCTGCAAACTCTCATTTCTCGAGGAGCGCTTGCTGAAGCGGCGTGGGAAACTTTGTACGGGCTTGAGAGGTAAAAGTGACTCCGGCTGCTTCTTTCCAGGGTCCGGGAAGCATAACAAGCAGAGAGAAGCAGCTGGAGTCACTCTCGTCTCTCAAGGAGCCCGGTCGAAGTTTCCCACGGCGCTTCAGCGAACGCTCCTTGAGAGACGAGAGTGACTCTGGCTGCTTCTCTCTGCACTACGGACGCTTTTTATCAAGGCCCAAGCGGTAGGAGACGAGGGCTCCTTTGGTGCCACCAGCTGCCACAAATATACCACAGTGAATGCAGAATGCTGATTCCGCACAAATGTGAGTCGCGCTTTGCTCCTGTACCTTCCAGCCACCGCTTTGCGGTATTTGCACCATCCGCCCCACTACCGCCGCAACAGCACCATTACCTCATTCCGGCCGGCGAGGGCTTTTTGCATGTTGCACCACCTGCAAAGTTGCATATTCTATGTACCATCCCCTTATGGCGGGGATTTTCAGCCCCACCACAGGCCGGCCCCATATTCCAGAGCTGTAGTAGTCACAAGACTGGCCCTTTGGTCATCCCGGAGCAGCTCCTTTATGGCAAGCTGGTGCACCCAGGTGGAGGAGCTACTCCAGGATGACCAAAGGGTCAATCCTGTGATTACTACAGCTCTGGAATATGGGACCAACTTTCCCACCAACGTCAGCAAGCCACCATCAGTCTGCCCGTCTTCGTTTTCCTTCACTCAGATTGACCATTGTTTTGTAATAATTACACTAACTTTAATAATTTTGTGACAAACAACCTTTAAAGATTTTGTTATAATTAAGCATTATTACATTGTTATATTAAATAGGTGCATTTCATATTAATAAAATGGAAATTCTCTGATCATTATTTTACAAATGTATTTATTTTTTTAAAAAAAATCATATTAGAGGTCCGCAGGGTTTAAAATTATGAATTTGGTGGTCCCTGAGGTCCAAAAGGTTGGAGAATCCTGGTCTAGAGAGACCTACTATTCCCAGCAAGAAGACCCTAATTTCAGTTTTTCCTCAGACAGAAGGAAAGGACAGAGACAGAAGATCAAAACAAGACATGCATCAATACACAAGCAGTTCTTTTCTTAAAAGAAACACTAGCTACAGAATCAAATATTTTTCCACCATGGGTTCAGAAGCTGATGAGTTGGCAGAAATGCCTAAATTGACTGTTTTGATCAAAGAAAAGAATATAAGTACTTTTGTTGGTACATGAAGACCACTTCTGGACTTTGTGTTTGAGGTGGGGGGAAAATGAAACTTTGATTTGGGGTTTTACTGATTATACTGATCTGTTTTTATCAATGACTAGTTTATATTATTATGGAAAAGTAAAAAGTTGAGGTTTCTTTTTTCCTTCCCATTTCTCTTTTTCCTCCCCCCACTGTATTTTCTATTTGCTTTTGTATTTTTGTATCTTATTCTATAATCTGATAAAATGTTTAAATAATAATTAATAATAATCAATCAAATAAGCATTTCCACTGGTTTTAATCACAAACTGCAGCCATCTTATTCTATGTCACATACACTTCAGATCTCCAATGTTTTATGTAAAATTACACTTTATGGGTTTTTTTGCTTTATATAAAGTTCCTTTATATAGACATGAACAATGTTATTTATCCTGGTTTTACCAAGGATAGAATTGATCTGTATTTAGGCTGTCTTCATCAGTGGGGGAAATCTTTGTCATATAACTTTATAGATAGGAAATTAATGTATTGTATTTTCTCAGAGCTTCAAATTATAATAGGCATCCAATTCTCATAAAAATAAAACAAGCCAATATATATTTATTTATCTACGTAGACTTAAAAAAATATTTCTCTTGCTTCACGTCAAAAGATTAAGTCAATGAGAAAATATCACTTACCATGTTGTTAACATTTTTTAAGATATTTGTGAGGCCACTAATAACCAGAGAGAACTTATATTTGGAAATGTTGATGAGACATTCCTTGTTATGTTCCGTGCTGACTTTGGTGTGAGTATTCTGCTGGCTGGTTTTGATCGGAAGCTGCAATAAAAGGAAGTTTGGAAAGCTGTTATACAGAAGAAAATTTACAGTATAGTACAGTTTATTATGCAAGAATTAGAGAGCAAGTTTGGCCTAATGGCTAGGGTGCTGTCCTAATAACCAGGAGACTGCAAGTCTAGTCCTACCTTAGGCATGAAAGCCAGATGGGCAACTTTGGACCAACCCATTTCACTGGGTTTTTTGTGAGAAAAATAGAAAAAGGAAGGAGTATTATGTAAGTTCACTACCCTGAGTTACTTACAAAGTAACAAGGGCAGGATAAAAAAGCAAATCCAATCAAATCAGTCATTCAATAAAATAAATGTATAATAGGTCAACAATCAGCATTTTCTGATTGTCATCACCATTTTCATTTTCTTAAAATTTTGTAAAAATCAAAACATGTCAGAAGAAGGCAGCAGCAACCACTTCCAAACTGGCCAGAAACAAAACCAACATGTCCACGTTGCACCAAAAATCAATCTCAACTTCAAGGACATTTTATTTAATCAACATGGTTTAACTTTTATTTAAATTATTACAGCTCTGAGCAAACAAGTCCCAGGTCTCCCCTCCATCTTTGGAGTCACACCAAGGATTGCAATACTGTTGCAATCTTAAGAGTAAAGGCAATTCTAATGAATATTTGACCCCCTTGTGACAGCCAGACAACAGCTAAATTATCTAACATAGGGGCAGGGGGCCACAGCAACTCCAAGTTTTACTTTAGTAACCAATTACTATTTTTTTTTTAAAAGATGAAGAACCTTGATTTAAATATATCCAATATTTTACTCCCACTCAAAAATAGGCTTATTGGACTCAATAGGACTTTTGGACAAATATATACAATAAAAGTGGACAATCAACAATGTGCCTTATCAGTTTTTTTATTATTTTTTATTGTTCTTTTTCACATTTTACAAATCTTGAACTTAACAATAACTGTACATGACATCATTATTACATATATGGATCATATACACACACACACACACACATTTATATACATGTGGATCTTTGGTTATTTGGGTTTTCTCCCACATAAAATTGGAAGTATCTAGGCAACGTTTCGATGAAGTCTCATTCATCATCTTCAGGCTTGTGTCTTCGGATTTGTGCTTCTCGGAGTAATGTGAGCTTGCAGCTGCTTCTTCCTTTTAACTGCTAGTGGGGGTGTGACTTTATATACATTTGTCTACAATTTTCTTATCTCTAACATTCTTATTTCTATTGTTCAACCATTTGTACCACTTGTCCCAAACTTCATAATGCTCTGACTCTTCTTCATCCGTTAATTTTAACGTACTTTTTATCCATTTCAGCACAATCTAAAATTTTCTGAATTTCTAATTCCTCTCATGGCATGTTATTTTGTTTCCAACATTGTGCAAATGCTATTCTTGGTGCTGTCAATATATGTAGTAGAATATATCTAATCATGCCTTATCAGTTTCACGGGATTCTACTCTCTCCCGCCTCTATTTATCATCTCCATCAGGGTTTCCCGATCCCCAGGCTGTGGCAAGCCAGCAGCCAGTCCGGGCAAACAGGCAAATCCCCATCTGTGGGATGCAAGTAGCTTGTGAAACCACACCCCCTCCAGCGCATGGAAAACTCTCTCTCCACGCAAACAGTCCCTAGTTCCCAAAAGATGGAGGGGGGATCACTGATCTACATGAAGCTATTAGGTGGCAGAACCCATTAATATCAGGTTAGGTATCATTACTATCTGTGCCCCAGATCACTGAATGATTCCACCTAAGTGCTTTCTAAGTGCTAAGTGATTTGAGTTCTGGATGGGGAAAAAATTGACTTCAGCTCAACTCTGACGAGACTAAATAAATAGCTGTGGGATTTAGGGCTCCTCATAACTAGTATTTTTCCATCACTGACTCTGGATGGAGTAATACTCCCTCAGACAGAGTTGGTATGCAATCTAGGGTCATCCTAGAGTCACAACTGATAGTTACTGTCTATCCCAAATGAAGGAGCAAGCTTCGGTTCCTATCAGTGAAGAATGTCCCACGGTGGGTTCCAGGAAACATCATTTCTGTACACAGTCCTCAACCTACAACAGTTTGCTTAGTGACCATCTGAAGTTACAACAGTGCTGAAAAAAAGTGACTTACTACCATTTTTCACACTTATGATCACTGCAGCATCCCTATTGTCATTTGACTTACATTTGGATGCTTCACAACTGACTCACATTTATGAACTGATTCATATTTATGACCACACTGCAGTGTCCCAAGGTTATGTGATCCCCTTTTGCAACTTTCTGGCAAGCAAAGTCAACGAGGAAGCTAGATTCCCTTAATAACCATGTTACTGAGCAACTGCAGTGATTCACTTAACAATTGTGGCAAGAAAAATGGGACAAAACCCACTTAACAACATTCTTACTTAACATTAATTTTGGGCTCAATTTTGGTCATAAGTTGAGGACTTGTATTGTGCTACCTGTCTTGTTACCATCCTGCCTTCTGATATGGACCCCCCCCCCATAATGGCCTTTCCAAAGACTGTGAAGACTTAGCTATTCTCAGGGTGGGGCCAGAGTGTTAATAGGAGTCTGACTTGCATGCAGCTGTCCTTGACATGTTGTTAATATGATTCTTTATGGGTTTCAACCTAATTAAATGGACTGGGAAATTGATTTTGTTTTCTCTTCTTTTCTGCCTTCGATGATGAGCTGTCATGTAAATATACTAAAAATAAAAGCTTCTAAGATGTAGCATGTCAACATACATCATACGTCAAAGGGGAGTTGACAGCTGTAGTCTAACACACCTGGAAACACCAAGTTGAAGAAAACTGATCTCCTCTGCTGTGGAAGGAACCAATCATTAAGTTAGTAACATGACTGTTAAGTGAATCTGGTTTCCCGCTTACTTTGCTTGTCAGAAGGTCACAAAAGGGGATTACATGACCGCGGGACACTGTAACTATTATGAATAAGTGTCAGTTGCCTAGCATCTGAATTTTGTTTGTTTGAGCAAGGGGATGTTGCAACAGTTCATGTGAAAAATGGACTTTTTTCAGTGCCATTGCAACTTCAAACAGTCACTAAATGGAGTGTCATAAGTCAAGGATCACATGTACTGAAGCTGAACGTTAATTTTCCTTACCCCATATCCCCGACTGGTATATTCACTATCTTATATGCAAAAAGGAATGAAAAACATACAACTCTTATCATTCCTTTCCTGATTTTTCTATTGGGAATAGTCACATCTCCATAACTGTGTACTAGGAGTAAGGGTACAGTAAATGTTCTCTGAAAGATCTCCAGATGAGTGGTAGCACCCTTGACTGTTTTTAAGGGAAAATGTTCAAAGAGTTCATTAATTCAGAGCAGGATGAGGATGGTGCGTTTAACGTATTTCTGGAAAACTACCTGCTGACACAAAATCTACTTTTCACAATTTGTGCTAGTTTGGAACAATGCAGAAACTGGTTATGGCTGCTATCCCCAGGCCAACACATCTTTGTTTTACATCTCAAATCCTGTACCTCCAAGGTGAATCTGCTGCAAAATTCAAGATGCAGAGAAAAAGTGGGAATTTCAATCTAAAACTACCCAACCTCAAGGATGATGAAGAGATGCCACTGAATTGCAGAAGGCCCATAAGCCCCTGAAGCTTTGTGGCCCAATTCAGTACAGGTAGTCCTCGACTTACCACAATTCCAAAATTTCTGTTGTTAAACTCACTTAATTAAGTGAGTTTTGCCCCATTTTATGACCTTTCTTGCTACAGTTGTTAAGTGAATCACTGCAGTTGATAAGTTAATAACCCGATTAAGTGAATCTGGCTTCCCCAATGACTCTGCTTGTCAGAAGTTTGCAAAAGGGGATCATGTGTCTCTAGGACACTGTAACCATCAATAAATATGAACCAATTGCCAAGAATCTGAATTTGGATCACATGGCCATAGGGATGCTGCAAAGGTTGTAACTTTGAAAAAGGGTCATAAATCACATTTCTCAATGCCATTGTAACTTTGGTCAATAAATGAATTGTTGTAGTCGAGGACTACCTGTATAAGGAATGAGCCCAGTAAGACTTTAAGTTTATATGGAATCACTCCTGTCTTCTCTATGAACATAACCATGAAGAGACTTTCAAAAACTTGCAAGTTTTTAATTTCAGTTTTTGCTTAACTGAAGCATAGGTAAGCAAATTTGAAATTATAGTTTGTTTGCTCTAATCTCCCTTAAAGCAACAGTTTGAAAATTAAATGGAGCTTGAACCCAAACTATAATTTAGTGCAAGAAAGCAAAAAAATGTGACCCTAATGACATAAACAGCCAGTCTGCAACACCTTTGGGACTTCTAGAGCTCCAAAGATTACAAATAGCCAAAATTCATTTCCAGATTCTCTTTTACATTTTTACCATGGTTTATATTTACTGCAAAGGTAGTGATATTTTTTCCTGAGCTGTACATTTTTTTCCTGTTCTCTTGGGGAACAAAATAGCTCCAGAGCTCACATATGCAGGAACAAATCTGCAACTTTTTTTGAAATTATTTTTGGGATGTTAGGAGGGAATTCACTCAAAATAACTGGTTTTAACTTGCCAGATACTTGGGACATCGATTTTGAGTATTGCATCAGTTAAACAAAAGCATAACAGTTGCAAAAATGAACAATTTGCCATCAAATTTCAGGAGCACAATTTTGGAGAGTGCAAAACCTGGGCTGCATGCTACATGGAAGTACAGGCTACTCAGGCCTCGTTTAGGAAATCAACTACATTTGGTTGTGTTTGCACAAATACATGCTACCAAAACAAAACAAACTTCATTACCATAAAATCAAACTACACTCTGTGGCATCTAAGCAGGGTGGATAAAAAATGATATTTTTAAAAAAATTTGGGTTTTTTTTTTACTTAAATCAGATTTTTAAATTTTTTATCGAATTTATTTTAATAAAATGCTTTTGGAGTAAAAATCTGTCTAAAGGTTGTTTTATATTTAAGATATATCAATAATGTAGTTTATTCAGCATGAAATAGAGCTTAGTTATGTAGAATGAGTGTATATTCTGTAATATTGGGACTGTTGGTGAGTCAACAGTGGGTCAGAGGAGAGCTGCTGCAGGACAGAGATGACAGTTGTTCTTTAAAAAATATGATTTAAATTGAGTTGATTAAAATCAAGCCTTTTTACAAGTGATTTAAATCAATGATCTAAATCAAATCCAGCTTGCATCTAACAAAAGAGACTATCATTGTTAAACCTTTCATACCTGGAATATCTGAAATTTAACTCAAGTTATATTCATCATCTATCTTTCATATAAGAGATTGTAGAACTGTTCAGTTTTTAAAAACTCCAATCCTGTGATTCACGAAACAATTCTATATGATCCTCTTGTGTCAAAACTCAAAGTTTGGAGAAGTATGTGATAGTAGAAATAAGATGTGCAATGATTCCACAGACCCAAGACACTAATCCTCTTCCATGAACACTAGTCACTTTGTTGCAAGCTGCATCCACACATTCTTAAAAACGTCACAGACCAATCATTTCCCTTATGCGTCATGTACCAGTCAATTGGTTGCAAGTAACCTTCAACTCTGTAATAAAATTCTTTTCAAAAGTCCACTTTGAGGAAGTTGGATTTTGGATTAAAGTCAACAACTTTGGATCAGAGCAATATATGACCCATGCAGCTGTACCTAATACACACACACACACACACACACACACACACAATTTGACAGGAAATATACGTAGATGCTTTTTAGTGGCAGGAACCTCATGGCAATACTTTCCTCTCATTCCTTAACAAAAATTCTGAATACTCGAGTCTACACACAGGAACTCTGTGCCATTGAACAAAGCAATTATGTCCAACTGTTAAGTCCCAGAATACAGGCAGTCCTCGACTTAGAACAGTTCATTTAGTGACTGTTCAAAGTTATGTCACTGAAAAAAAGTAACTTATGACCATTTTTCTCCCTTGAAGCCATGAACAAAATTCAGACAACTGGCAATTGACTCATAGTTATGACAGTTGTAGCATCCCGGGGTTGTGATCCCCTTTTGTAACCTTCTAACAAGGTCAGTGGGGAAGGTAGATTCACGTAACAACTATGTTATTAACTTAACAACTGCAGTGATTCACTTAACAGCTGTGATGAGAAAGGTTGTAAAATGGGGCAAAACTCACTTCTCACTTAACAAATTGCTTAGCAATATAAATTGCTTAACAAAATAAATTATGGGCTCAATTTTGGTCGTAAATCGAGGACTACCTGTACTGTGGCATAATTTTAGTTAGACAGTCAATAATCAACTCAGCTAACACTCCTGTTCCACAGATATACAAATTTATATGGGCCAGGAGAAATTGTTTTACTCCACCACCTATAAATTCTACTTGGAAATCTGAGTTTTTCTTCAAGTCACCCCCATATTATTTTATTAAACCACAACCATGCCAATCCAACAACCTATAGGTAATCCTCAACTTATGATCATAGCTGACCAGAATTTCTATTGCTAAGCAAGATGGTTGTTGTAAAGGGAGTCACATTCAATTTTATAACCTTTTTGCCATAGTTGTTGAATCCAGCTTCCCTCATTGACTTTGCTTGTTGGAAGCCAGCTGGGAATGTCACAAATGGCAAATCACATAACTCCACAATGCTGCAATCATCATAAATACAAATTTTGATCAAATGACTGTGGGGATGCTTCAACAGTCATAAATGTGAGAACTGACTGTCACTTTTTTCAGTGCCGTTGTAACTTTGAATGGCTGCTGAACAAATAGTTGAAAGTCAAGGACTACCTATAATAAATTGCCATTTTTTAGAAATTAGCTAGCATATGTTCCACATCTTTGTCCATCTGAACCAGATGACCTGCTCCAACCAGCCTTCAAAAGTTTTTACAAATGTCAGGCCAATGTCTTTCTTCTTAATCATGGCTTTAGAAAAAAGAACATGAAAATGCCAGAGATTATACCTGAGGCCTGTTTGCCTGCAAGCCATAAGCACTATTGCGCCTCCACAAATATATATTACAAATAAGACAGATGGGGCAAACTAATTGCATTCAGATAAAACTATAAGCCAGAATTTCAGAGAACCCTGCATAATTTCTTGAGCTGTTCTGCTGTCTATTCCTACCTACGTCATTCAGTTTTGTTTTGTTCATTAGATGATACACAAGAATTCTTGACCATTTTTTTTACATGTTTGTTGTTTTGTGTGTACAATAAAATATAACAAAACAATAACATAACATAGAACCAGTTTAGTGTAGTGGTTCGTACAGGAGACTGAGTTCTCATCCCACTTAGAGATGAAAGCTGGCTGGGTGACTTTGTGCCAAACAACAGGAAGCTGTGAATTCTAGTTCTGCCTTAGGCATGAAAAACAGTTGGGTAACTTTTTAGCCCAACCAATTCATAAGGTTGTTGTGAGGAAAATAGGAGGAGGAACAAATATTATGTATGTTCACCAGCTTGAATTACTTATAAAGTAATAAAGATGGGATAGAAATCTAATGAATAAATATTTTGTTAAAACAAGATGCTCAGGCTTATTCACTCAACTTGCTAAGATACTGAACACCCTACAAACATGTAATCACCTATTACACATGTTTCTACAAAAACTGAACATCTGGGTAAGTTTCACCCAAAACTCAGTACCAGCAGGTACATTTCCAAAACAGATGTGGGATCAGAACAAATGATTTTGTTTATTTTTAGCTGAACTACAATTAAAGGTAGCTGACATGGTTATAGTCCAGGAATATATTTATAAAGTTCATAATATTCACTTTCTATCATAACAAAAACAGTAATTTGGTAAACACTTTGGAGATCAAAGATAGCTTGACCTAAGGTTTCCAAGGGCTAAATGTAACTCTGGATGCTAATAATGTGCCTTTCTCTTCAAGACAAGAAATATGAAACCTGGAATATCCATTTAGGACAAGAAATGCTGACCAATTTATTTTTAAACTCCAAATTTTATTAGTTCTCCCTAGAAATGAAATAGAAATGCTTTCTAAACTGCTATATTACATATATAGTCTACAAAATCCTGCCTGCTAAACCTAGGCTCAGAATTAAAAATTCTGGCATTTGGCAACCCAAATTGGGAGCGTAGCTTTTACCTCTCAAAGACCAGCCAAGCCCTTCTTGCAGAATTCAGAAGAAAGACATTGGAAAGACATCCCTCTGCTCAGTTAAAAGTCCTGTTCCATTGAACTCTTTCTCTCCCTCAATGTCTTTAACTGCACAATATAAAGTTTATTTAACTTTGAAAATTTGTACATAGAACTGATATTTTTCATCTTTCCCATCCTTTTCTTCTCTTTTGTGTCCTGTTTTTATAGTAAACCTATGAATAGGTAATGTCTTGTTCTCACTGACTGTACTTTCACACCAAACAGTGGCATAAAAATTCATTGAGCAAATAAGAGTGGTCTCTAAATACTCTTACTGTTGTTACAAAACACAAGCAAATTAGATTTTTAATTTGGGGGTAGCAACAAGGAGGTACTTCCAAAGACACCATCAATAGTCATAATCTACCACTGTACGCAATATACATTTCATTAGAACATTTAGGGCAAAAGGCTATTTTTTTTAAAAAAAAAAGTGAATTTAAGGCTATTTTCCAAATAAGCAACAATTATTAAACCAATCTATTATAAACAAAGGCAGTAAAACATCTTGGCCCCCAATCATTTCCCAGAGTCTGTAATTAAACAATTGAATCACTCAGAGAAGCTATATTGTTTCTTCTTTCATATGCACAGGAACAATTCTCATTTTAACAAGAATTAATGTTGAGGGGAAAAGGTTGGGATTGCTCAGTCACTAAGAGAATGGATTCACATAGTGTAATGTCATAATATGCTTTGTGCCATATGAGAAATAAGCTATTGTATATTATAAATCATGTATCATGCTATTACTTGGGTAATAGGTAACTGACAAATTAAATCATGACTTAGATTAAAAGTGTTACATTATACTTACAAAATACACCTACTGGTACCTTATCCAGAGCATCATTACATTTAATTTTGACTGCTGCAGATAGTTAAATAAACCATGTCCTATTAGTGTTCTATCTTGGCTGATCAATTTAAGTGCATTTAAAAGTTTCTCTGAATCCTGTCTTGGTGTCTGTCATCCCCCTCCTCACCCAACATATTAATTTTTTTTTACATTAACAAGGAAAATAGTTGATCCTTGCAATAGACCTAAAACATTTTAACTCCGGTGAACAATTATAAGCCTATCTATACATGCCATATGGTACTCAGCATCCTCCTTATTTAGAATATTGACCACCTCCAATTTTAGAAAAATCTTAGTTAGGATAGATAAAATTTGCTCTCTATTTATATATACAAACACATATGCTCAAACAGAATATATATATGTGTGTGTGTGTGTGTTTTTGTAGATTTTCACAGGTACAGTTATGTAGGTCTAGGTGTGTTCGGGTCTTTTCCTGTGTAAGATTAAGATACTCTTAATTTTACATGGGAAAAGACCCGAACACGCCTAGACCTACACACACACACACATACATATATATATATATATACATGCATGCACACAATTTTCTAAATTTGCTTGACCACATTGGCAGCAGTCTAATCTGTATCAGTTTCTGTGCAGAAACCCCCATTACAGCAAAATGAAATAAGAATGTATCACATTTCTTCTCAAACATCAAAAATGATGGGATTAATTGAGGATCTCCATGGGAACAATCTACGAGGGGAACAATTTAACCACCTATTTTTCTTCCAGGGCAGTTTTTAGTTTTCCCAATCAGAGACCCAGAAAAGTTTCCTGCATTTCTCCCAAAAGTAACAAATACCAACCACTTTCAATATTTCTTAAAAGAAAAATAACTACAAAATAAGTTGACTGAAAAATAGTTCCCCAGTTCTCTTATAGGCTAACAATATCACTTCCTGATATTGCTAGGATCACTCCTTTCTAAATCTTTAAAAGTTATTTTAAAAACCCTCTCTTGTGACAGGTGGGGGAAATTCTTCAATCTCCTCCGCTTAAAGGACCCCTAGAATGGTTAAGCAATAGACAATTTGTTTCTTCCAATCTCACCCTAGACAGTTTGTATTTTATTCTTCTTCATACAAGGGAACCCTATCGAGATGCTACAAGAATGGAGTTCAAACATATCCACAATTATTTTATTCCACAGAGAATTCCTGCATCCTATAAGTAAATAGTGGCAGCAACGTCTTTTCCCATGTTATCTATGGAAACTCCAAATTTGACCAACAACAGGATTATATGTTCTTAACCCACCAAATTTAAGACAGATTATATTTACTTTAATACATTCCCTATAATGAGAGTCCAGAAGAATCTTCAACTTTTTATCCCAGTGCCACCATATTCAAAAGACAAATATAAGTGGTCCTCAACTTATGACCACAGTTTAATACAAAATTTGTTGCTAAGCAAGAGGTTTGTTCCATTAAGTGAATCACTGCGTTAAATTAGTATCGCAGTTGTTAAATGAATCTGGCTTCCCCATTGATTTTGCTTGTCAGAAAGTGATTAAATGACCTCTGGGGCACTTGCAACTATCATAAACATGAGTAAGTTGTCAAGTGTCTGAATTTTGCTCATGTGACCAATGGGCTGCTGCAACAATAGTAAGTTGAAAAACTGTCATGTCACTTTTTTCAATGCCGTTGTAACTTGAAGCAAGCCTCAGCAAACTGTTATTAATTCAAGGACTGTCTGTACTCCCCTCATTGTGAGGAGGGGAGGAGGAGGAGGAGAAGGAGGAACAACTACCACCACAACAAAAGTACAGGAAACTATATTACATCCAGGTATTTTTCCATCTCCCTCAAAAGAAATGAATTCAATATTTGTTTGGCTTTCCCACACAGACTCATTTTGAGAAACCCCTTTCTGTGGAATTCAGCAACCACCTATTCCAGACTATTTAAAAAGAAAATAGTTCAAGTGGCATTGGGAGACTTAAAGTAACCAACATTCTTGAGATTTTCAACAAAGCTTTCCTCTTTAAAGTCTTACTCATAGAGAGGAACTGTAGAACATCACTTAGCTACCCACAGGCCATCTCAAAACTTCATGAAGAAAAAACTACAGATCATTTGCTTTCTTCTATGTCATCCCAGGCATCCTTCAATAATGACAGCATGCTATCAACAAAAAAGAGAGGAGTGAGATCATTGCTTTAGAGTTAAGACCCCCTGCAATCCATGTTTTAATAATCTGACTATAACTTTGTTGCTTGTATCTTATGATTTAAACTGTTTAATTAGTATCCTAACATGATTTATGTTGATTGCTTATTTAGTATCCATGACTATCACTAAGTGTTGTAGCTAATGTATTATGATGAATATATTTTTACAACGACTATAATAATGATCTATCGCTATTGCTGTATGTACATTGAGAGTTTATGCACCATGTGTGTCTGATCCCACTTGGCCAATAAAGAATTCTAATTCTCATGAAAGAATGGCATGTTCCTATATAACTAAAACATATACAATATCTATTTCTCCCCACAGGAGATGAAGAAACTATCACATACATAAAGTCATCACATAAATTGGCTAACTTAATGCTATATATAGCATTATATATAACCAAAAATATATATTTCAGCTCTTTTTGCCTCTATCCAAACTTAATGGGGTTTTTTTTGTCCTGTTGAGGTGAACTTCACCCATTTTAGCTATGCCATTACTGTATACAGAATAACAGAGTTGGAAGGGGCCTTGGAGGTCTTCTAGTCCAACCCCCTCCCTGCTCAAGCAAGAAATCCTATACCATTTCAGACAAATTTTTGTCCAATCTATTTTTAAAAACCTCCAATGTTGGAGCATCCACAACTTTGGGAGGCAAGTCATTCCACTAACTGTTCTGTCAGAAAATTTCTCCTTAGTTCTAAGTTGCTTCTCTCCTTTCCTCAAAAGAAAATGAAATATTCCAGCAGCCTTCTCCAAACTTGAATGCTGCCATTCCTGTGCAATTTGGGTGCAGGGTGGGTACAGCTTTCCCTCAACCTGATGCCTCTAATCAACTGAACATTGGAGTGCAGATAGGCCTTGACTTACAACCGTTTGCTTAGTGACTGTTCAAAGTTACAACGGCTCTGAAGAAAGTGACTAATGACCATTTTTCACACATAACCATTGCAGTATCCCCACCCCCCATGGTAAGGTGATCAGAATTCAGCTGCTTGGCAACCAACTCATATTTATGACCTTTAATGTATCCCAGGGTCATGCAATCCCCTTTTGTGACCTTTGACCAGCAAACTCAACTGTGGAAGCCAAATTCACTGAACAACTGCATTACTAATTCAACAACTGCAGAGATTCACTGAACAAGGGAGTCAAGGAAGGTCATAAAAATAGGACAACATTTACGAAACAAACCCCTCCCTCAGCAACAGAAATGTGTGGCTCAATTTCGGTCGCCCATTCAAGGACTACCTGTGGTACCTAACCAGTCTGCAGAACTCCGGCTTAGGAAATCCTGCTTCCCCATTCGTCCATCCTAATAATAATCCCCATCAAAATTACATTTAAAGAGCCCTCTCTATTTTACACCCTCCTCCCTGGCGTGAAAGTCGGCTCCACTTTCCTCCCATAAGGGCCCGCAAGGGGTGAAAGAACACACCCACACGGAGGCCTTCCACCACCACCCCCTCCTCCTCCCCGTCCAGCTCCTTCCTACCACTCTCAAGCCAAGAAGCACGACTGGGCTCGTCCTCACCACAGCTGGTCTGCAAGCTATCCATCCTTCGGCTGCTGCTTCCCAGCCCAGGGAGCGGAAAGTAGCGCTCCGGCTGAGGAAAGGAGGAAAAGCGGAGACCCCCGTCCTCGCACCCTCTTGTCACCAAGCCTCCCCCGAGCTTCTTTCTTCTCCCTCCCCCGCCTCTCCAGAGAAGCCCATTTGCCCTGAGGGCCCCTCCTCACAGCCCAGGCCAGTTTACCTGCTCGTCGAAGCGGTTCACTACAGCCTGCACCCATTCCACCGGCTTGTGGGCCGCCATCTCCCGCCGCCCGCCAGGCCGAGGGGGAGACGGGGACAAGAAGGGTCCGGCGCCCCCTTCCCTTCGGCTCAGTGCAGCCGCCGAGCTCTCAGCTCCCCTCCTCCTCCTCCGCCTTCTCAGCCATCAAAGCCCACCGGCCACCATGACACCACACCGGAAGCGGGAAACCGAGTCCGCCCCCAACACCAGCCCGGTCCGCCAGAGGGGAGAGACAAGTGGGAAGGGGTGGACGGGGGGGGGGG
>BHFT01041293.1:0-12910 GCA_004320025.1 Laticauda laticaudata
ATATGCGAGTTTTTTCAAAAATCCTCATTTTGGGGCAGTTTTTAAAGGGTCAGCTTATATGCGAGTATATACGGTATATATATATTATATATATTTTATACACACACACACACACACACAGACATTGCTTTTTCTTTGGCTTTAGCAGCAAATAGACAAAATCAATTAGGTTTTGAGATATACCTCTTTTACACAGTTTAACATGAATTGAATTTTTATTTTAGGATAGAACAGTTATATTCCAACTGAATATTAAATTATTACATTAATATACTTATTTATATTTGTAACATAAATGTTGCCATGATTTAATACCTGGCATCAAGACAGTGGCATTTGTTGGATGATAAATGACTTCAAGGAAATCTATTCATTGGTTTTTAGTCATAGTTAAATTTAATTTACTACTTGCAAAAATAAAAGCTTTAGGATAACTCTAAGGAAGAATCACACATTTATTGTCTTAAATAACAAAATATAAACTTAAAAAAACAGCACAAGCATTTAAAGAATTCTGAGCTATAAAGGAAGGGGGAGAATTTCCAAAGTTTGGCTTTCCGCAGATCTCTAAAAGCATTTCAAAAAAGGTTAAATTTCTAGAATAAATTGGAATTTATAAAGTGCTCTTCACAGATTGCATATCCGCTTTGGCACTTCCTAAGGTAACATGATCCAAGTCATGTACAGCTGCACAGATCTTACAAGTAGCATCTTAGTTTGAATCTGAGAAATACACTGGCAATATTGAACATAACCTGATCTTACTGATTATCAAACTATTAAGGGTTCATAAATATACAAAATACACTAATAATATATAATTTTTATATACTATCTCACCTAAGTAGCTGAGTGGTTCACAACACTTAAAAAAATTGTAAAACCTTCAATATTACTTTAAAACTAAAATAACTGATCAGTGGCAAAGTCCATCCTTGTGTCAAATTCAGCACAGCTATTGCAAAAACCACCATTGTTTGACCCCCAAGAACAATGGCAGAGCCTTGTCTTCAGTGGCTTCCTAAAGTCATAAAAGGGTCAGAACCAATCTAGGATCTGGAGGAATGATGTTCCAAATGGTGTATGCAACCTGGGTCCTGCCAGATAAGCCCCCTTTAATAGATCAGATCTGTAACATGCCTTTCTTGAATACTTTAATCAATACCAAAAAAAATTTCCGGAGTACCTTAAATAGCAATCTTTACAAGACCCCATGGTCTTGGTTGATGAATAGATAGGTTATTTAGGAATATATAAGGCCAAATATTTTTAATGGGTGGAATGGAATCTGAAACAGGCATGCATCCAGGAATATTGGGATAATATGAAGTCTAGTTTGCAAAACCCATTTAGATGGAAATTGGTGGATATATAAAAGAAACATTTGTCATTTGTAATTTATTTACAAATGAAAAATTATTTGAGTACATGCAAGTGAAAATCAATAGCCACTTAGTATATCATGTATTTCTATATTGTTTCAAGCTACAAAAGCTAATAGTGAAAATACAACACCAAAGAAACATTTTAAAATATTGACGATGTAATTATACTGAACATTAAAAGTTTTGTATCAGCAGACCGGTTGTTTTTATTCTATGAACTGCTTGTCTACATTCTTGCTTTCTGCTAGCTTTTAAATATGTGAAATGTAACTGATTTTGAAAATGTGCTCTATCAAAAAATATCTGAACTAGGGATGTCTCTTAATCTTGTTTTTAGTTTGCTTAATAAAAGATGCAATTAAACCAAAGAAAATCAGAATTTAAACTGGAAATCAAAGTAGGATATATGAAAAAGCTTATGGAAGGTTGTTAAGATTTAATAGATTGGCAGTTGGAACTGAGAGCATTGTACATATGGGACATGGGTAGCAATAGACAAAATAGCATATGAATTTAGGGAAATATGAACATGATATAAATGATAACCATGATTGTCAGTATATCTTTTACAGATAAATTAATTTGAAATTTGAACAGAATACTGAGTATGTAATGCAGAAAAGGTTGTATCTACAGTGTGTTTTTCAAGTTAAAAATATAAAAATCAACTGATGGTAGGTTAAAGGAATATATATATTTAAAGAAAATGAATGAATGCACGACTCGTATCCATACACTTCTGTATCTACATGAAAAGGGTAGAATTTCTATTTCTCCCACTAATTGTTAATTCTTATCCTCTGGAATTTCAAACTAAAAAATAAATAAATACATCTCTTAGTCTTTACATCAACTGCCACAGAAATAGTGAAAGAGCAGGAGTACTAAAGAAAATAAATAGGGAAGGAGATGTGTTATACCGTAGTTTTCTCCAGTTTCCTGTACATGAATAAAGCAAGCTATTGCACAAATGTCAGATTTAAAACAGCAACAGTTGTCTCTGAACACTGATTTATGCAATGTGCATCACTGCTGATCATTTTATTAAGCAATAAGAAACGAATCCCATGTGATTCACATTTGGGGAACACATTTTAAAACTGCTGTAGAAATGATAGAAATCACTGAGTATTCACTTAGTGCTTTTTGGGGCATAATTTTAAGATTTCAGATTTTCTTTATGGTTATTACACAGGAAAAGTAAAGTCCTAAGCAAGAATAATGGCAAAGGCTAATTATTTTAAGTGCATTGAAAAGAATAGAAAAGAGGCCTGCTCCATATATGGGTATTTCATGGGCATTCCCTTTCAGTGCTAAATCTTGCACAACAATTCCTAACTTCTGTGGGGTATGGTATTGTCCTACAAGATGATACAAGACTGCAATTATTTTACAACCAGCATGATATTTCACTATTTGTAAAAATAGTTTATTGTAAAACTTTTAGTGGTAGATGTTTCCTGATGCATAGTGTGAAAGAAATGCAGATGTGCAACATGAGAAAGATACAATTGGGAAGTAATGGCCTCACACAGGAAAATAATGGATTAAAATGAATATCTCCTAAGGTATATTGAAACGTAAAAGAATAGAGCTCAAAAATTTCAAAAGAGGGTAAGAAAGTTGGGAAATAAATAATGTTTTAAAAGGGCAAAAACTACAGCCATCCAGCATGATTTGACAAAAAACCAAAGTATCTTATGACTTGGCCTTAGATTTGTAGAAGACAAAAGACCTTTAGGAACCAGCACTCCTTTTAGAGGCAAAATCTAGATTTCAATGAAAGGAAGAATATATCTGTGAATATACTGATTTCCAAATGGAACTAGTTTTAGAGCAAAAAATGAAATAAAAATCAGGTAGGTACTTTTTTTAAAGGTATAGTATAGAAATAAAAAGTATAGCTAACAAAGAACCAGAGGGCTATAGGAAACAGTTACAGCATTTGACATTTGCAATTGTGTTGGTAAATTTGGAGTAGACTGAAGAAATCTTCATTTTATGAAGTAATAAAATGTAATCTGACCCAATATTTATTTTATTTATTTTGTCGACAGTTATTAGATAACAGGTATAAGTATCAACATGGTTATAAATATATGAAATGGATACGAATAAGGAAAAAAAAGAACAGGACGGGGATGGTAGGCATGTTTTGGTGTGTTTATGCACGCCCCCTACAGACCTCTTAGGAAATGGGTGAGGACAGTCTAATGTTGAAGATTTGGGGAAGAAACCAGATATATTTTCTGTTAATGTGATATGAAAAGATGGCATCTTAGTAAAGAGACTCATGATTAAGAAAAATATATTCCAGCATAAACCACTCATAATATGAAAAGCATGTACTATTTATGATTTTTCATAATAAAGCAAAAAGGGCAATAAAGAACATCTCTGTCCCCCCTTCAATTAGCTAATCCTCCCTGGCTTTTTCAAAAGATTTGTTTCATTATTTAGTAAGTCAAAGAACTACCTGCATTTCCTTTTATCGTACAACTTTGTCTATTTCTCCCTTTTTGTACTTTTTTCTAATATCGCTTACTCAAAAGACCAGGACAGTGATGAGTATGTCTAGTAAAATTATAAACTCAGGCCAAAGAAACCTCATGTGTCAGGGACAGAACCAGCACAAAACTCCTAAGCATATAAAATTTCCTATAAAACATGGATTTTTCAGTGCTTCCAATTTAGGACCAAAAGGATTGTTGTGTATCATTTCAGTGTTATTCTGGATATAGAGAATCCCTCTTCCCAACCAAATAACAAAAATCCTTGTTGAACACCAGCACACCTCTCTACCCTTAAAATAATTGATGGCTTCATCTCTGCCCTTCCTCATGGCTTAATAGCCTGGGGTTTGTATCAAGAGGAAAACCAACAGAATAATCATTTCCTCTCTGCAAAATTGACTCAATAAGGTGTTTGTTTAGTCTCTTGCTTCAACCATATACAGCAGGGGTGTCAAATGGCATCACAGCGCTGTCACATGTTGAATTGCAACTTTTTTCCCCTTGGTTAAAACTGAATGGCAAGTTTGACAGTATAATTGAGTATAATTGAAATGTGGTCATTTCAGCTGCTTTCTCTCAGTAAAGGGCAGATGCACAATTTCATTTTTTTTTCTTTGTTTAATCCTTTTGCAAAATAAATAATGTATAAATCGTTCTCTCCTAATGAATTTAGTAAAGGGGTACTGCCCTAAAGTACTGTCCCCAGGAAGTGCTGGAAAACAGGAAGTAAAGAGAAATTTCTCAATTACAGAGAACATTCTTTTAGTGGATATTGTTATCATAGGGCTTGGAAATCAATTTAAATCTTCACTGCCCCAGAGATCTAAATAGTATGGAAATTTCTAACCATTGCCCTAAATATGTAGTTAGCCCTCATTTAATTTGTCCCTCATTTAGCAGCTGTTCACTTACCATATTGGCGAGAAAGTATGGTAACTTAAATCTTTGCTTTTACAACTTTCACAATTCTGTAAAGCAAAGGGAAGATGAAGTAAGATTGTATGCATTGTTGCAATTTCTTTAGCGACCACTTTGCTGGTCCCAATTGTAGTCGCTAAGTGAGGACTACCTACATAATATGCAGGTTGGGAAATCCTGGGAATTGCTGTTTCACCATAGTAGGAAGTTAATAAGTTGGAGAAGGCTGCTTTACATACCATACCGGTAGATCTTGAAGTCTTTACAATTAATGTAACCTTTATGGTTTTGTTTACATTGTACTCAACCCAATGTTGAACCACATATGTTAAATGCAATCTATATCCATCAGAGTAGTTTGCTGATTTTAACTAAAGACTTGCCTTTCGTTGAACTTTATTTGAAATACAAAGAGCATGATCCAGAAAAAATACTGAGAAACCAGCTTCTATGTTTTTTGTACTGTATGTCACTAATATAAAGAGCCTACAGTTTACTCATGTTTTTATCCACAAGACAAAATTAAGTATAACAACTTTGTTAGGGTTAGGGATACTTTCAGGATGTTCTACTGTATGGAGAAATTGCAAGTACTAATCCAAAACCAATGGTGCCTTTATCATTCACACTGACACATATTCTTTTTTATACAAATGAAAAGATGATGAAACCATGAGCAAAAAACATATACAAGTAATCCTCGACTTACAACAATTCATTTAGTAACTGTTTAAAGTTACAACAACTGAAAAAAGTGACATAACCATTTTTCACTCTTACCACCATTGCAGCATCCCCATGGTTGTGTAATCAAAGTTCAGGCTCTTGGCAAATGACTCATATTTATGGCAATTGCAGTGTCCCATAGTTATGTGTTTCCCTTTTGTGACCTGACAAGCAAAGTCAATGGGGAAGCCAGATTCAGTTAATTAACCGAGTTATTAATTTAACAACAGCAGTGATTCACTTAACAATGGTGGAAAGGTCATAAAAGGGACAAAACTCACTTAACAAACGTCTCACTGAACAACACCTATTTTGGGCTCAGTTGTGGTCGTAAATCAGGGACTACCTGCATTACAAAGGGGAAAACAAACAATGTCAGAACTCTGGTCAAATGCCTATGGAGATTCTCAGTCATCTAAGTCATGGTTGTCCCAAAGGTGCTTTCCAAGAAATTTTACTGGGTTTTGCTTTGAGGACGGTTTTGATTCTCATCCAAGAAGCAACTTCAGCTCTGGCTGGATGGTGGGGAATGCACTCTGGTCAAATTTTCTTCAATACAATAAGGTGAATCTGTTGAGTTGTGTTCATCCTCTGCATCATCATCATCATCACCTAGTAAATTCCGACCTGAGCTAAATTCGCACGCACAACTCTCTTATTTAGCTCTTCGGGCAAATGAACCACAAATCGACAACTAGTTTACCTTGTTAGCAGGCAATGTTTGAAAAGGCCACAGCCAGGTTTATGCCTGTAACCCACTAACAAGGAGTCAGCTTGCCTTGGGGGGGGGGGGCTTTGAATATTTGGGTTCGATCTCGCCTTTTCCAGCCCCCCTAGAAGGATCCTGGGGCCTGCGTCCCCTTTCCACCAGACCTGCAAGATCCCCACCCTCGCCAGATAATCCAGATGCGGCGAACGCTCCGCCACCCCGGCCTTTCCCTTCCACACTGGCGCCCGCCCCTAGCGCGCCTGCTCAATCCCTTCCCGGGAGGGGGGGCGGGGGGGGCGGAAAGACGGGCAGGCGCGTTCCAGCGCCGATGTTGTTTCGAACTTTGGTGCCTGCGCCTTGACCGGTTCTCCGGCGCATGCGCATGCGTCTCTGCTTTGCCTGGATTCACAGGAGACGGGAGTTCGGCGGGCGGAGGGAGTCGGGTTTGTGCCGTGAGGAAAAGGGCGGGCGTTCCGAGACTGTTTCCTCTTTCTAAAGAGACCCCCCCCCCCCCCCGGTGACGGAAGGAACCGGGCCGAAGCGGCGAGATGGTCATGGAATACTTCGTGGAAAGTTTTTGGGTAAGGGCTGCTTTGCTCGGGACGGGGCAATCTTTTGTTGGCTTGGAGGGCAGGGTCTGTCACGACCAATATGCAAGGGAAGCGGAGAGAAATCGGGCAGGCAGCTCGGGGAGCCGGAGCCGGCGGTGCCCCTCCGCGGCCCCTGCGCCACTTGGGAGCGGGGTTGGGGCCTGCCGTTGACGGTCGATTGCTGAGGCGGCGAAGGCGCCGGTCGGGACGGAGGCTTTTTGTTTGTCCAGGAGCGTCCCTGGAAAACGTTTGCGGGCGCGAGGTTCAAGGGCGGCGGCGCCAGGGACGCCTTGACTCCCAAGCCCCTTTCCTTGCAGGACTCGTGTCCCCGAGGGTCGTGGTTCCGGGGAAGGCGAGCACCTGCTCGGTCGCCCTCCCGTCCGCCTCTTGGGTCAACTGGAGGTTTGGCCTCCGCGGTCAGCGAGGAGGGTCTTCGAGAGGCGGCTCGGCCTGGCGGGATGGGTTTGTGTTTACTTTTCCTTCCTGCCCTCCTGCGAACGAAACACGAGAGCTTCGTTCCCGGGAAGTTCCCTCTCCTTCCCGGGATTTTATAAATGCCACGACTGGTATTTCTTTCGTTCAGGCTTTGGGGAATCCAACCACCCCGTAGCGTCCTAGCTTAGTTCGTCTTTGCCCTTCTCGGTTCTTTTCCTCACATTTATCGTTGGGGGAGTGGAGGGCGGTGAGGGCGGTTTTTGAAGAAAATGTCTTGAGACGACGCAAGAAAACAAAGGGAATGAATGGCAAGCTGAAGGGATCCCTCGAGACTGTATCGTTATGTGCCTTGAGGACTTGAATTGCACACTTAGAAGGATTAGTGGCATTTCAAAAATAAAGGCCACTTGATCCTGCAGTTTTAGGCAATTGTGCATTTACCAGACTCCATGCTCATTTGTATGTGGTACTGGTCAGGGAGGGAAACTATTAAGTTTTTCCCTCTTTCTCTCTCCCTGACTTTAAAACTTAGGAGGAAACCCTACAAGTAGTTATTAGTTGGGCAAGCCATAATCTTAAAACTGTGAACAGGCTGTTGACATAGATGTTAACACTGGTTTACTTTTAATGACTATCTTAAAAATTATAATGTGTCTGCAGAATTTAAAAAAAAAAAAAAACCTGTGTAAGTTTAGTTGCCAACTGGATTTGTTTTTCTTGCAAACAATTGTTTAAAACTGTGGGCTAATGGTGCTTAAGGCTGCAAATGGAATGAAATCCATTTAAATGAAAGAAATCTGGGAAATTTATATTTAAAGAGGCATGCGCATAATTATATTGCAAATGGTGAAAAAAACCATTTTATCTTTCATATATTTATATACGTGTGTGTGTATGTGTTTATCTATGTAGTTGAGGTTTGAAGAGCCTTAAAATATTTTCCATCGGGGAAATTATTTTTACATTCTCAGATATATTACATAGTTACATTTACTCAGAAACTGCTTCCATTGAAGTTAATGAGGTGCACTCCCTAACAAATGTAACTTGGCTATATTTCTATTTTGTCAGTACTGATGCAAAAGTTAGTAACCACAAAATGACTGCTGCTACTATGAACAGTATCGAAGGTTGCTTTCTTGGACTGAAAGTAGTTTTATTCAAGGTCATTGCAACATTTGAGGTAATTATGTAATTACTTATATAGTGAAATCACTTTTTCCAGAACCTGTGAAAATTGGGATGTAAATACTCCATCTATTCGCCGTCATTTTATATGTTTTTGCTTGATGAATATGGACACCTCTCCCCATTTTTTGTAACTACTTTTGATTTGCCAAGAACAGCAACTATTTGCAAGCATGGTCAATAACATGTAAAACATTTGTGCTTCCCAGTCAGTCTATGGGAATTGGATAGTTACTAGGAATTATGAGTTCTCCCCTTAAGGGAAGACATCATGGTAAATGTAGTTAAAGGTATCCTGGGAATGTAGTCCAGGTTACGTGCTATATCTGTAATCCCGACTGGTCACTAATTTTGACCCTTGAGAGGTTGGGGGAGTTTTCCTCACTTTTGCCTGAACTCCTAACTCATGGGAGCTGCTTTCTATCACTAGGAGATGGGTTAGGAGAAAATCTTTACTACAAGGCAGATATACAAAGGATTGGTCATTAAAGAAGAAACTTCGAGTTATGAGGATATCTGATGAACAATAAATGTAATTTTGTTATGGACGTCTTGTTGAGTTATCTATCTGCATCTGTACAGCTTCAAATCACCTCTGTGCAGAAGCAAGAAAAGTAAAAGATTATGTTATCTCCTAACCCATCTCATAGCGATAGAAAGCACTCCCATGAGTTAGGGAATTCAGGCAAAAGTGAGGAAACTCCCCAACCTCTCAAGGGTCAAATTAGTGACCAGTCAGGATTACAGATGTGGGCATGTAACCTGGACTACATTTCCCAGGATACCTTTAACTACATTTACCATGATGCCTTCCCATAAGGGGACAGCTCATAATTCCTAAGTAACTATCCAACTCCCATAGACTGATTGGGACAGCACACATATTTTTCTGCTTGTTCTCAGTAAACAATACCTATTTCTCAGGAATGCTCTTAATTCAAGCTTTACCTCAGCACCATTACTGATCTTAGCTTATATTGGATTATTATATCCGTATTATTTACAATTGCAATAACAATATTAAAATCCCTCATAATTCTGGAAGTAAATAGCGGCAAATCATTTACATGTTACTAAAAACATGATCATTTCTAGATCCTCACCAGAAGCCAAGTTTGACTGGAAAGAGTCTTTATTTTTAACCTTATAATCCTGATATTCAAATTTCAGTCCACAGCAGATTGCAGAGTCATACGAAACAAGTGTTCATTAATGTTTGTGATATTTCAGATGCAGATCTTGATAGAGAAAGTGCCTTCTTAATCCTTGTGGCATTCATTATTTTTGTGAATTATTTGGATAAGCATGAAGGAAGTAGTTACTAAGCCTGCCTAAAACACAAAGCAAACAGAAAACAATAATTAGCAGCAAAAGGAAGAAAGCAAACTTTAAAGCTACTGAAAGAAATTCAATGTAAAGTCCAGTATTGAGGTACCAAGTAAATAAAATCAAAGGAACAGGTATAGGGTGAAGGAGATTGACTTGACATTTGGAAATATGGAATAATCTAGATATTCTTATGGACTATAAATTGAATTGCTTAAAATATTCTTGGATTTTAAAAAAGTTAGCATAATGAAAAATAATTATTCAGTTTTTTTAACCAATTAAGTTGCATATGAGGTACTATGCTGTGTTGCTTCAGATTTTGCCACAGTTGTCCAGTAATGGTGCACATACATTATGAGATTTATTTTCTGTTGTCTAGAAGAAGACATTTTCAGCAAAACAGTAAAAATCTGAACAATTCCACTTGCGGTATTTGGATTTTTCTTATGTTTAGACATTTCTAGTTTAGAGTTCTAGTTTAGCCTAATGGATCAAAGAGGAAAATCAGCCTTTTTTATTCTCTGAAGTTTGTGCTGTGTAGATATTAATCTTTAATATTTTACAACTTACAGCACATTTTGTTTCCTTTCTTGCTTGTGAGTGAATAAATAGGATATGATGCAGTAAGTTTAAATAGGCAGTCATTCTTCCAGAATAAGCTATGTTAACATATATTATACTTTAAAATGATATAGACAGGCTAGGGTAACCCAGGACTCAGCTCAACAGCATTAATATTACAGTGTCAGGATTCTGTCAAGTTAATATGGTTCACATGTAGCTTTGTGAAGAATTTTCCTCCTTTTAGATTTTCTGAATTTTTAAATGTAGGATTTTTTTCATTCTAAGGGCAAGAAACAAATAAGAATATAAGATACCGGTAACATGTAAAATACATATATGTGAACATTCAATCATAGTTTTCATACATTGCTACATTTATTAAAAGAAGTTATTATAAGGATAGTTTATATAATCTATCCACATCTGATAAAAATGTGATTTCTCTGTGAAGTTAATAATCAAATTTTATCAGTAACTTTTTCAAGAATGATAAAGGAAGCTGATAAAAAGCCATCTGATTTCCAAATTGTTTGCCATTTCCTCTTTTTGTTTTCCTAAATCTGTATCTGTTCTTCTTTTAAGCCTAGACAGCACCATTCTATTCCAATTCCACTAATTTTGGAGATTGTTCCTTTGGGTTGTGAATGATCATCCATTTTTCAAAAAACAGTTAAATAATATGTTGAGCCTTTTTTTTAAATTGAGAAAAAGATTTAAGTTAGAATCAAGTTAGCCAAGTTATAAGGGAATCTGTTTAGTATCTCCTTATGGTAGAGGTTTTTACTCTGTTACCACTGAAATTCCCTGGGGATTCAGTTACTGACCTGTCTTGATGATAGAATCCTGAGTAACCATCAAAGGAAAGAGTTACCCTATATTAATCTGCATATCATTTTTCCCCTATCTGAAACATAGTTTTTGTGGACATATTATTTATGTTATCTATATTTATAAAATCTTCAGGCAGAAAAAAACATTTGATGCATGGACTGTCTCCCTGCTATACAGGATTTTCTGAAATTTGAACAGGTAACTTATCTGCTATAGGAATGAAATAAGGGAAAATCAGTTATATTGCTTTATTTGGAAGAGATACAATGTTCACATATTACAGCTGTCTTCTAATTATATACACAATGGACCAGAGTTCTAAAACAAATTTGGATGATCCACTATGATCACTTACCAAGAAATAATAATTTAGCGACACTATTCATTAAAGCTTACCTATTGTCTAGGGCTCTATACCCGAAGACTTTAAAAACAGGATTTTTAGCTCTAATGAGGATTTAGTTCTTTCAGGTTTGCAAAAATCTAAAGAAAGTTTGGCTATGCTTGAGTGAGATACATAGCTCTATACAGAAAGTATTATATGGCTAAATTTATTTAAGCTCAGGCCTTTGCACTCTTTACTAAATCTGTTCTATCTCATTGCATATCAATAATGATCACTTAAGTATGGTTATCATCCCTATATGTTGGCTATGTTGTGCTTGGAAAATGATCCATAATGGATACAAATGCTTTTAAACCATTACATTTCTCTTTCTAGGACAAATATTTTTGTTAGCTTATATAACTTGTTTCCCAAAGCAATGTAGCAAATTTATTTATGGTAATGTATCTATAAAAGACCATGTTTTTATCTTGTTAGCAAAAGAACTGAATTGTTTCATTTGTCTATATTGCTGTCAGGCTGCTGTCTTGTTAAACAATATAAATTCAGATATTTTGGGAAAATAAGATGATATGTTCTACCTATTCTACATTACTTTGGATGTATTTAGTATATGGACAAAACAAGAAGTTCCTGTAATATGTTTCCTGTTTTGTACTAAGAATTTCAGCATGGAAATGTTCTTGTCACTTGATAATGCTGTTTTCTTGTTAGTGCTTACACAGCTCCTTTCATTTCCATGCTAGAATCAGATTTAACTAAACTGATGAAGCAAATAATTGGGTGATAAAAATTCACTAAGTTTGCATTTGTACCTACTGTTTCTAATATGTGTTATATATATATATGATTCTTAAAGGGTACATAGAGTTCAGTTTCAAAGTGTTTCAGTTCAAATAAGTTGCTGATGAGTTCAGCTGAAGACTTTATCATTTAAAAAGTAGAGGAAGGTTAGATTGAAGTTATGAGAACTTGGGGAGAGAGTGACCATATTATACTGGAATTATACATAATGTATAATTCAAAGTAGTCTTAGAATTTACATCCACGAAATTTTTCTTAAATTCTCGATTTGTTACAGAATTGTTTTCAACAAATTGAGAGTTTAACAAAACTTCCATGGATGGACATTCTAAAGGGAAAATTATTCAGAATTCTAAAGAAACTCTGAAAATGAGATTATACACTGCTCAAAAAAATAAAGGGAACACAAAAATAAGACATCCCAGATCTGAATGATGAAATATTCTTATTAAATACTTTGGTCATTACATAGTTGAATGTGCTGGCAACAAAATCGCACAAAAATTATCAATGGAAATCAAATTTAGTAACCCATGGAGGTCTGGATTTGGAGTTACACTCAAAATTAAAGT
>BHFT01041295.1:0-30725 GCA_004320025.1 Laticauda laticaudata
CGGGACGTCCAAAGCAAAATAAACCGCTACTCACCCTCAACATATAACACAAGTACACAACCAACAAAACCCCATCAGAACTACTGATGGGAGGAAAACTTAGATCTCACCTAGACCAGGCTACAATCCAAATTTCACACCTAAAAACCCCCCGACTCCTCTACCACGATTCAGGAGTTTCAAAATTGGCGATTTAGTTTATGCAAAAAATTCACTGGGGACCCATTATGGTTACCGGGACAAGTTACAGACATAACAGGCCCCAAGTCTTACCGATTAACGGTAGACGATGGCAGGGAGTGGAAGTGAGCCACATTGACCAGCTCTGGTCCCGAAATGTAGAACGAAATGAAAAAACACAACCAAAGCAATTACAAAAACAACGAAATTCAAACCAAAGAGAGGGGGGAAACGCGAAAAATAAATAAAGAACCGTTTAAAACATGCCAATAAATCAATGCAGCCAAAAAGAGCAAATGGAGACTCATGTTTGGAGAAAGTTGCCGGGAAGAAATCCATCGAGGGGCCTGCCAAGCCAGTTCAACCTGCCCGGAGGAAACGGGAGGGAGGCAAAGCCGCCGGCCCGAGCAACTCAGGCAGCAGCAAAATGGGCGGCCTCACCCTTCCAGACGGTTCCAGGGAGAAGGACAGAAGAGAACGACAACATCATCCGAACCGGTCGAAGACACAAACAAGAATGAACCGTGCAGGTCCAGTCGAGTCAGGAGAAGCCCCGCCTACTTGCGAGACTACGTCACTACGTAGGACTGAACTAAGAGGGGAGGGTGTTCTGTATGTAAATAGTTTGGCTCCAAATAATACATTCTGATTGGTTGTTTAAAACTAAAAAGGGACGTTCAAAAGGAACCAATCCCTGAAGCCGCGGAAGGCACGGCAAACTCAAACAAATGTCATTGGCTACAAGCCGGCAGAGAAAAACGGTATAAAAAGACTGGCGCGGCTTGAGCCAATGTTCCATTTCTCAACTACTGCTATGAAATAAAGACTTTGTTGTTGGAACCCGGTCTGCCTCGCGTTTTTCCGGACAAAACAATTACCGGTCCAAGAATTTGATATCATAGATCTTCTTATGGAAATTGTCACAGATGAGGACTTTGACACTATATTGGTTCTTATGGAGTTCCTTTTTCTCATAAAATATTGGGATTGTGTTAAGGGGTGCCAAAGGTATGTTTGCACATAAGCTGGTGGAAAAAGAGTAATGAAAAACTCCATGTGAATGTGTCTATTGTCAAGTGTCTCCTATCCTATCCCAAGGTTTAGGAGATGACCAAGCTAAACCCGAGGAGGGGGTCAAATGCATCATAAGTCATGAGTCCCTGCAGGCCCACCAAAGATCTAAATCCAGCCCACCTTGAATGCCTCTGTTATCTCCCACTGGTTTCTCTTGACCTTTAGTTGGTCAGATTCTTGTAGAGAGCTTAAGCTTATAAAAAATCTTTACACTCATTTGAACTGCCTGGATCTCCTGATTCCCCCCCCACACACACCCTTGACAGAAGGCAGGAACAAAGTTCATCACACAGGCAAACTCAAACTTGAAAAGTCTCTGTCTTTGTGCATTGCTGTCTTTATCTGGCAACAATTCTTCTCCTTCTCTTTTGCAGACTTCTCATTGTTTTATTTTCAAGATGTTGTCAAAACTAGATGAGAACAGCTTCAAGGTTAATCCTTATTGAATTCCTCTCCTCTCCTCTCCTTTCCCTTCTGATTAAAGTCCCACTTGCGATAAAGAAAAGGAATGATCAACACTAGTGCTTTGTTAGGGCTAAAAGAGAATAAATGGCACTCCTTATGTGCACCCATTCTGCTTCTGATCTATTTATCCATCAATCAAGTTATAACAAGGCTCTAAATTTGTAACTGCTGCGTGCCGGCTTTTAAGTTAGATGCTACTGCAGTTCCTCAATTCTTAATGCCATCCTGGCAATGTGTAATGATTGGGTATGGGTCCTTTAAGTGCTCCACTGTGAGGCACCTACTCAAGGTCACTTGATGGAATTAGTTACTCCAAATGGAGGAGAATATACATAGCTCAGGATTGAACTTTGGAGTTCTTGCTGCTCTTTCACCTTCGCTGTACTCTATGGAGTTCTTGCTGCTCTCTGAGCTTGGCATTTTGATTGCAAGTGTTTCACTACCTAACTTGGTAACATAATCTAGAGCTCTGGTGGTGCAGTGGCTAAAGTGCAGTATTGCAGGCAAACTCTGCCCACTGCCTGGAGTTCGATCCTGATGGGGCTTGACGCATCCTTCCATCCAGTTTGTTGGGAGCAATATGCAAATAATCCTTCTACACTGTAAACTGCCCAGAGAGTGCTGTAAAATGCTATGGGGTGGTACGTCAGCCTAAATACTGCTACACGCTATAATCTAGGTAGCATCACTGATGGGTAATGAAACATCTACAATCAAAATGCCAGGCTCAGAGAGCAGCAAGAACTCCATAGAGTTTGCTATTACCTAACAATTATTAAAATGAATGTTCTACCTAGCTGTCGTTGTCATTCAGCTATTCCTTTGTTCTCTAGCTTTCCTGAGCTGAGACACATCATTTTAGAGAGGATTCAAAGAGTATCTAATTCATTTGAGTTCTTGTAAGCTCATGTTAGAATGTCATTGATAGCATTCTAGCCATTTTTCCATTGTTTCTGATATTTTTCCCAAATTCCTACATCTTCTCCAAAAAATTTTACCTATGCATTAAGTACCTGAAATATTTAAATTTTAATTTCATTGTTAATGCTTTCAGTGAACAGCTTGGTTTTATATCATCTACTACCATACTACTACTGTTTGTATAGTTCAAAGTGTTCTCAACAGTTTTCTACAGCATCCCAATTAAAGGATAAGCTATTTGGTTTTCCTTCCTTTGGCCCATTCCTGTAGGGTAAGGGCTATTTAAAAGGGGGAACACAACTAAGTAAACTGTGAAATTCAAGTGGAGGAAAGCAGGAGAAGCCACCTCGTAAGAGATAGTCCTCCATTTATGACCACAATTAAGCCCAGAATTTCTGTAGCTTAGCAAGACAGTTAGTAAGTGAATTCCACTCCATTATATGGCCTTTCTTGCCATGGTTAAGTGAATTATTTCAGCTGTTAAGTTAGTAACATGGCTGTTAAGTGAATTTGGCTTCCCCATTGACTTTGCTTGTCAGAAGGTCGCAAAAGGGGATGATATGACCCCAGGGACACTGCAACCGTCATAAATATGAGTCAGTTGTCATGCACCTGAATTTTGATCATGTGACCATGGGGATGTTGCAACTGTTGTAAGTGTGAAAAAAATGGTCACAAGTCACTTTTATCAGGGTCATTGTAACTTCAAACGAATCGTTGTAAGTCGAGGATTACCTGTGTTTGTAGTAGTGGCCAAAAAGGCCAGTCATATTGCCTTTCTTTGCCTTTCTCTTCTCTTGTATCACACATGTGTACCCTGTTGCAGTTGTTGGTGGCTCTTTTGTTTCTTGAAGCTGCAGTTCTTGACCATGAAGCCTGTTGCAAAAGGATTTAATTTGGAATAGCATTAGTTAAAATGGTTCTTATTACTGCTGATCCATTTGTGGGTTTGCATTTCCATCCATCCCTCCATCCCTCCATCCCTCCATTCATCTGTCCCTTTTTGCAAAAGATTGTTGGAGGTTTTTGGAAGGGAGAGGAGGCTATATGTCTTTATATCAGTAGAAGTTGATTTAATTTTTTTAAGTCCCCTTTCTCCCTTTTGTAGTGGCTTGAAAAGCAATTTCCACCGTTTGCCTGGTCACCTAGTGTTGCATGAAAGAGAACTGAAAGAGAGCTTTAACCTTACTGCAAGCAGACCAGTGGTGGTATTCAGCCGGTTCTTACCGGTTCTTTGGCATGGTTGCTGAACCGGTAGTAACTTCTGGCTGCCCACATCTCCAACCCACTCGCTGCTTGCTCGCTTGCCCTGCCTGCCCGATGCCCGATGTTCACTTACCCCATCCGCCCAATGCTCGCCTGCCTAGTCACTCCTTAAGGTATTTATTTATTTATTTTTAACCTTACGACAATAGCTGTTCCTATGAACAGCTGTGCTGGGATTCTTCTCACTTCTTACTGCTTTGCCTAGGAGGATCCCAGAAGCTCAGGAAGGCAAGAAATGGAGGGAGGGGACACAGCCCCCTCCATTTTTTGCCTTCCTGGGCCCCAGGGAAGCTTCCTGGGAGCAAAAATGCCCCCTCCCAGTGGCTCCTCTGAGGCCAGGAAGGCCCTAAAACGGAGCATGGAGGGTGCTGTGTGCCTCTCCTATGCTCCATTTTTATTTCTTCCTGAGCCCCAGGGAAGCTTCCTGGGAGCAAAAACATCCCCCAGAGGTTTCCCTGAGGGCAGGAAGGCCCCAAAATGGGGTGGGGGGGTGGAGGTGGTACTGCAAAAAAAAAATCATGCCCACCCAATCACATGGCCACGTCCACCTAGCCACACCCACAGAACCAGCAGTAATTTTTTTTTGAATCCCACCACTGAAGCAGACCCAAGAGCAGAGGAGGAAGTAGAAGAAATGGACCAATTGGACACTGATCAAAATAAGCTGGACTAATTTTCCCACTGTCAAATCTGGAATTGAATCTGCTCTGTTTGGAATGAGCCTTCACCTTCATAGGGGGTGTGATGGCTCTGTGATTAAAGATGTTGAGCTTGTCAGCTGGAAAGCTGACAGCCCGGGTTTGAGACCTGAGTGCCATGCAACATGTGAGTTCCTGTTACTTGCCCCAGCTTTTGCCCCAGCTCCTCCTACAGCCAACCTAGGAATTCAGAAGCATATAAATGTGAGTAGATAAATAGCTACCATTTCAGTGGGAAAGTAACAGCATTCCTTGAGCCTCAACAAATAGTCATGCCAGCCACATGACCACAGAAGCATTTTCGAACAGCACTGGCTCTCTCGGCTAAGAAATGGAGATAAGCACCACCTCCGAGAATCAGACTCAACTTTACCTTTTCTCCTTCCTAAATGGTACAGCAATTCTGCTTATGCATCTAAAACTTTGATGATTAAAACTGAGAAAGAAAAATTCTCTCACAGACTCCTAATTTCCTCCCCCCCCCCGTACCCCTCAATGGCTAGGTATACATAAGATCATGTCAATTTCTCTAGAGACCTAGCAGATGCTACTCTGTACCAGGTTAAGCTTGGTGAGTTTTAAAGTTTGGGATGGTGTGTGTGTGTGTGTGTGTCTGTAGAAAACAGCTTAGCAAATTGTATGAACTTGGATTGCTCAATTAGATCATGGAATGGACAGGAGGTATAACCTGAGGGACAAGAGGAAAAGCTGCAACCAAGATAGCCATCTGATAAAACAAATCTGTGTCCAGGTCAGAAATGTAATTTGAAGAAACGTTTGAGTCATGACCTTCCCTAGTTCTCATAAAAATAAAGAGGGTGAGGGTGAAAGTTGCCAGATTCTGTTACTACTCTTCTTTTTTCTAATTATGGGTTAATTTAGCAGCAAAAGGAAACCAGGCTGCCAAAGAACACAGTGGTGGATACCATCAAAGTTGACACCAGCCAGAGTATAGAAAAAATCCAAACAAGCAGTGCAATATTAGAAGATGTGGAGATTCAACATGACTGAATGGATAACAACTTCTTCTTCTTCTTCTTCTTCTTCTTCTTCTTCTTCTTCTTCTTCTTCTTCTTCTTCTTCTTCTTCTTCTTCTTCTTCTTCTTCTTCNCTTCTTCTTCTTCTTCTTCTTCTTCTTCTTCTTCTTCTTCTTCTTCTTCTTCTTCTTCTTCTTCTTCTTCTTTTCTGTCTTTGATTTCCAAATTTGGTTTACCTTGGCTGACAGTTTATGGTTTCATGTACAATGCAAATCCAGTCATTGTGTGCAACATGGAATTGAAACAGAGCTACTGTACACCAACCACATGTTGTATTATCTGAAAGTGAGAATATTTCATGTCTTAAACAAGAATCTTCCCCTTGCTTCTTTCTTCTGGCAGGATATATTAGCTTTTGAAACCAGAAATGGATGCATGTGTTGTGAAGGAAACCGTGTTCTCTATAGTTTAGTTCAACCCATAGCTCTTACTTATCCCATTCCAAATCTATCTCATGATATCTAACTCACCCACACTATGGTTGTAAAGGGATTTAGAGATGACCTTGTGGGATGTATAAAAGGGCTAAGGAAGGAAGAAGTCATTTATGAGGAATTTGGAGAATATTTTAAACATTCCAGAGATGCTGAAAGAACATAGAATGTTACCAGTCCTTTGAGGTAGCCCAGGTCAAGAAAGAGGATCCTAAGAATGCTATTTTATTGTTGTAGGATAGGGTATAATGGGCTGTTGGTTTATGCTATTATATCCTATTGAAATGTACTTGAATATTAGCAGCTCGGGTTGGTAGCTGGGCTGATGGTTTGCCTGGAGCTCAAACCAGTAGCCCATTATATCCTATCATACATGCTAATCTTGAAAAGCTGTTCAAATTCCACTGTATATTACACAAAATCAAGGTGGGGTTATCTTGAGTTTCTTTCTCATGCTTCCTTTAATCTATTGGTTGTACAATCTCTTCAAGCCAATCCCTAATGGCTTATTCCTTCCTCACCCTACACCTTTAACAGTTCTTTCATACCTTTGACATGGTCAGCTCTACATTCTTTATAATAACTGTTACATTTCCAGCTATGAAATTTTGCATGCTTAAGATCCCTGGTTAATATCTTCAAGTTGAGTTGAAAAAAAGAATCAAGGCTTGAGGAGGTCTAAGACAGACCTTTACAATCAGCCTTCTGAAGGAACACTGTGGTATCCATACATATTTTAGAAGTCATTTACAGATTGGAGCTGGTCTGAAATTCCCAACTGTACATCCTTAAGAAAGATGCTATCAAACTGCAAAATTGTATGGTATGTATTATATACTTTCAAAGTCTCTAAGCATGTCTTCCATTTGGATCTAACTCTGTCTATGACAAAGCCTTAATGAAATGATGAGGATCATTATGAAATATAATTGGGTTAAAAAATTACAAAAAGATGCTAGTCAGCAAAGCGTTTAATTTATTTATACATCAAAATTCTTGCTCTCCCAATATCTAGTGGTTCAACTTCACTTTCTCGAATTATTTCTCTTGAAAAAATTATTTGTACCCTAAAATGTACCATTTGTTTTGCGCATACAATATTTATTATGGATGCATATATATATATATATTCCAAACTACCATTGTGTCTAATGTTGGAAATCATGATACAATTTGAGAAGAATCCTAACAGTTAGAAATGAAACCTTCCTGGTGATTATTCATCAGTGAAAGAAAAAAAAGTGACATTTGCTGAACAGATTATTACTTATTAAGAATAAGGCCATTACTGGTTAGAAACTACTTACTTAGCAATTTCTGAGTTCAGTGAACTGTGGTGCTAATCAAATGCAGCATTATTTTCAATGGAAAAAGAAATTAGCTCATTGTGAAGAAAATGAGGTTACATAAGATGAAAAACGAAAAAAAGATAGATGGAAAAGTACAGAGGAGATCAATCTTAGGAAGGCAGAGACAAAGTTAGATAGAAACGAGGATAAGAAAATTTCCCTGATAACAATGATTCTGACAGTGGAAGTAGCCCTTGATTTACAACCATTCATTTAGTAATAATTTGAAGTTACAATAGCGCTGAAAAAAATGACTTATGACCATTTTTCACATATCATCCCAATCATCACATAATCAAAATTCAGATGATTGGCAACTGACCTGTATTTATGATAGCTGCAGTGTCTTAGGGTCATGTGATTACCTGTTGCAACCTTCTGACAAACAAAAAACTAAAAACAAATTACCACTGTAATTGAGTTCATCCAACTTGCTGTTGATGATCCTCTTCTCTTTCCTTACTAATGTTCTTTCCAGACAGCTGGGTGTTTGCATAATTTGAACCTGGTCATTTGAGCCTCAAGCAAGAACTCTGGGTTGATCTGATGATTGCTCGATGTTTGTTTTCTTGACTGGTGTCTTTCATATTCAATGAGAATTCTGAGGAATTTTATTTCCAGCTCTTTGGGAGGATCTCAGCATGAAGAATGCTGTTTATTGTCACAGAGAAAGAAAAATCATCCAAGCCTTGTTCGAAGACAAGGCCAAATTGCTTATTGCTTGATCTCTTCCCTGTGATTTGCTTTTTAGGTTTTCTACTTCTTCCTTGTCAAAGGATTTCCTTCAATATATCACTGTCCATACTTTTTGTTCATGCCCAGCTTCTCCAAAATGGTAACTGACCTTCAGTTTAGCAAAATGCACAGTCAGTGACATCCTTACTTTTCTTGCTCTTTTTCTTGAAATGGCTTTTCCTGTCAATTTGTTGGTTATTGCCTGTGGAGCACTATTATGCTACACAAAGCAAGCATGTTAGGCAGCCACTTGAGTTAATAGATAGCATTAGATGATTCTGCCAAGCAGTGAAGTGGTCCACACAGATCTAATATAGAGTCTGGCCAACTGACCTATTGTGACATCATATTAATAAACTTTGAGCACAATCAGCATAATAGGGTTAAGAGATTAAAAGAGATTAATTGCTCTTGAGCAAGGATGGGTGCCAATGCGGGTGACTGAAAAGTGCTCATAATGTGCTTTTAAAATGTTAAATGAATGGACTAGCCAAAAAAGTTTGAAAAACCTGGTACGGAGGTTTGCATGTAATGGAAACAGGAATGCTCCAGTCATGAGGTATAATTAGAGAACTACTCCAGACAACCAGTGATGGGAAGCGATGACCAAATATTAGAGGACAGAGCTATATGCCTTGTCCTCTGAGTTGTGTCTTATGAAATTCCTTGTAGGTTTTAGGAGCAACAGATGATCAGTACTATCATTAGTTTTTGGAGAAGTGGTGAAGTTCCCCAAACATTTTAACCTTAGACTGTCTACTATTGACCTCACCCCTTTTCTAAGAGGTCTGTAGGAGGTGTGCATAAGCGCACCAACATGCCTACCATCCCTGTCCTATTGTTTCTTTTTTATTCATATCTATTTCATGTATTCATAACCATGTTTATACTTATACCTATTATCTAATACTTGCTTGATAAATAAATAAATAAAAATAAAAGTTCCAACCATTATGTTTTCATGCATGGATTGAGAAGCCATCATGTTGATTTGATTATTTGATTATTTTCTTCTATTAGTTTTATTTTTTATATATGATGTTTTCATATTCGTGTAAGCCTCCTTGAGTTGCCATGTGCGAATAGGCAGCAATATAATTTTTTTCTAAAATAAAATAAATAAATAAAACTTCAGCAATGAAACACTTTGGACAAGCCATGGGACCCAATGCTATAACCTCAGAAAGTTTATATGTTCATTTGAGATGCATAAGAAAAGAGCATTTTCAAAAGAAGCTTTATTTCCAGCGTTGATACCGAACACTGTTCTATCATCTCACAAAAAATACAATATAAATTAAAAATGAGGAAAGATGGGGAACTTCATGTAATTATTATTCAGAACCACTTTAACATTTCAGACAAAAACAAGATGCCAAGGGTTAAATAGATGTAATATATGTGTTCCATATGGCATTAATTTCTCATAATCAAAATTTTCAATCATGGAGTTAATAAATTGCAGTAGTATATACTATTGCCAAGAGTGAAGTCTTCTCCCAGATGGGGAATAAATGCATCACTAGCATTTATTAAAGAAGCAGAGAAATTTGTCCTCTGATTCTATCTTTTTATAACAGAAAAAGAGTGATTTAGAGGAACAATTGTCAATTCGAACAATGAAAATTGGGATAGTCCAGCAAGACATTATAGCATAATACAGCAAATCTTACAGCAGATGATCCCAAAGTGTTCTTCATTCCTGAAGGATTTACAGTCACCTGAAAGTACTTTGATGACTGAGTGCTCCCCTCCCCATTTCATCTAGCCCCACTCTCATCATCAATTGTCCAAGTAGGTTGACTATGAGCCACGGTAGCGCAGTGGTTAGAGTGCAGTACTACAGGCTACTTCTGCTGCCTGTCGGCTGCCTGCAATTTGGAAGTTCAAACTGTTCCGTCTGGAAAAACGTGAGGTAGACCGGGTTCCAACAACAAAGTCTTTATTTGCTTAACCAATAAAGAAACGGAACATTGGCTCAAGCCGCGACAGCCCTTTGATACCTTTCTGTCTGCCGGCTTGTAGCCAATGACAATCATTTGATTTTGCTGCCTTTGGGCGGTTCGACGTTGTTCGCGTATTGAACCAATCCCATTTAGTTTGTTTAACCAATCAGAATGAGGTATTTGGAATGTACTATTATTTATACAGAACACCCGCTCCCTCTTAGTTCAGTCCTACGTGGTGACATAGTCGCGCAGGTAGGTGGGACCTTCTTTGACTCGACTGGACTTGCGTGGTTCATTTCTGTTGGAGACTTCGACCGTTTCGGATGGGGTTGCTTTGTCTTCAGTCTTTCTCCATGGAACCGTCTGGAAGGGTGAGTCAGCCATTTTACTGCCGCGCTGAGTTTCTTAGGCCAGCGGTTTTGCCTCTCCTCTCCGTTTCCTCCGGGCAGGTCGAGCTGGCCTGGCTGGCCCTTTCGGATGGACTCTTCTCGCAACTTTCTTCAAACGTGAGTCTTTTATTTGCTCTTTTTGATTGTTATTATTTTCGAGTTTAATTTAAAGGTTCTTTATTGATTTCTCGCATTTCCCCCCTCTCTTGGTTTGAATTTCGTCGTGTTTTTTACTTGTGGTTGTGTGTTTGCATTTCTTTCTATTTTCGGGACCAAAGCTGTCTTAGTTGCCGCTTCCATTCCTGCCGTCGTGTACCATTAGTCGGTAGGACCTGGGGCCTGTTATTTGTGTATTTGTCCGGTAGCCATAATGGGTCCCGGTAAATTTTTTGCATAAACTAGGTCGCCTATTTCAAAAGTCCTGAATCGGGTGGAGGAGTCGGGGGGTTTTCTGGTGTAAAGCTGGGTGCAATCTGTCTAGTTGCAACTAGTTTCCTTCCCATAAGTAATCTGTCTGGGGATTTGTTAGTTGTAGTACTGGGTGTGATAGTGTGGAGTGAGTAATCGATTTATTTTATTTGGACATCCCCAGTGTCCATTTTTCTAAACCCTCCTTGGTAAACTGACCATTCTCTCTGCCCTACCGTTTGCAGCTGGGTGGACCGGCGCGGTTAGGGCATGTCTTATACCTAGGGAGGCTAGTATTGCTTGAATTGGAGACTGGTTAATTGTGGCCCGTTGTTGGACACTAGGACGTCCGGTAGGCCATGGGTTGCAAATAGTTTGTCGAGTTGTTTTATAATGGTTTCTGTTGTTGTAGATGGCAATATTTCACCTTCAGCCAATTAGAGTATGCATCATACGACAATCAGAGCGTATGCCCCTTGGTAGACCCGCAAAATCGATGTGGATTCTAGACAGGGGCCTCTTGGTGTTTCCCAGTCTCTTATGGGTGCTTTTGGCGGGAAGGCCTGATTCTTTGGCATTTGTTGTACGAGTTTCGCAGTATTTGATGTCCCTATCTATACCCGGCCACCAGACACAGCTTTTAGCAAGGCTTTTCATTTTAACTATTCCCGGGTGGCCTTCGTGGAGCATACCCAGTACCTTGGCTTGTAATTTGTTAGGAATATATATCCCCGATCACCCCACAATAAACAACCTTTCTGGATTGAGAGTTCAGTTTGTCTGTCCGGAAAGGTTAAAGTTCTCAGTTTTTTGGTTTTCCGGCCAGCCTTTCCTACCCAGTTAAGTACGCGGGCAGTCAATGGGTCTTTTGCGGTGCTCAGCGACATCATTCGCAGATATGGTAGATTGGGACAAGTCCTCTATCTGTAATGCTGTCATCGTTGGTGCCGGGTCTTCCTCTGTGGATGGCATTGGTGCTCTGCTCAAGCGTCTGCATGGGAAATTTGTTTCCCTGGGCGATGTGTCAGCGTATAGGAGTAGGCTGCTAGGAACTCTGACCATCTGGTCATCCATGGGGACAGAATATTCGGTGTGGGCTTGTTTCCACCAAAATTCCGATAGCGGTTGTGGTCCGTTACGATTTGAAATGTTCTTCCATATAGGTACTGTCGGGGAAGCGTTTCACTCCGGCGACAATTGCTAGAGCTACAGTCCACTGACTGTAATTATGCTCGGTTTTGGACAGGGTCTTTGAATAGTATGCGACGGGTGCCTCTCTCCCATCAGGCAATTGGTGGCTCAGGATGGCACCGACTCTGAATGGCGAGGCGTCGCAGGTCACTCTCAATGGTAGTGTGTGTGCTAAATTGAATAAGAACGGTGTTCGATGTTAACAAGTTTTTATTTTTTGGAAGGCTTTCTTCTCTCTATAACCCCAAGTCCAAATTGCTTTGTTCCAATAGTCGTGTGCAATGGTTCCGGCTATTGTCACCTTGTGGGTAGGAATACATTATAAAAAATTTATCAGTCCTAGAAATGCCTGTAGTTCAGTTTTGTTTCTTGTGTTCTGGTGCATCTTAATAGCTTTAATTTTTTTGTCGGAAGGGTGTATACCTTCTCTGTCTATTAAATAGCCCAAGAATTCGACACTATCCATCATTAAACAGCACTTTTCTTTTTTTACTTTGAGGCCAGATTCTCTGAATTTGGTTAGTACTTCTTTAAGTCTTTTTTTTAAGCTGGGTCGCATCTTTGGTCGAGAATTAGGACGTCGTCAAAGGTATGGTACGATTCTTTGGATACCATTCAGAAGGCGTTCCATTAGGCTCTGGAAAACGCCTGGGGCTACACTCACTCCAAATTGGAGTCTGTTACATCTTTGAAGGCCCCTTTGTGAGTAAACTATGGTTTGTGCTTCAGCTGTTGAGGGGTCTACTGGGAGCTGTTGATAAGCTTGCGCCAGATCGAGTTTAGCGAAAACTTTTTCCTCTCCCAAGAGAATGTAATAAATGTTGTACGACTGGCACCGGGTATGCGCTTTGTTGTAATGCGTGGTTCAAGGGTAGCCTTGTAGTCACCACAGATTCGACACCGACCCGTCTGGTTTAATTGGGTGTTACTTATAGGGTGTTTTCCCACTTGGCATGGTCCACAGGTTCTAACACCCGTGGGCTTTATTAATTTATTTAGTTGTTCGCTGTCTATCTTTCTCTTAGAGCAAAAGGGAACTCGTCTGTGTCTTTTAGTCTCCTTGGGGTTACTTGGGGTCTAGGCTAAAGGAAAATAGGGGTTCCCCAATACTTGCCAAGTGAGCCGTCAAAAAACGTCTAGAATCTTGGATCAGGTTTTTTTCCCAGTGCGGAACTTGGTCTGGCCGGTCATCCGCCCCGACCCCCCTCGTGGTGTCTGGTCGGTCTTCCCTGTCGTCGTCGAGTCGACTATGGTCCCAGGCGGTAGCACTTCAACATGTGTGTTTTGTAGGCGACTCGAAGTGTCCCAGGCCGGCTACAGGAATTTGGTTCCCTGCGTAGTCCTTTGGTGAGTGGTTTAAGAGTTTTTTTTGTCTCTGGAGTGCTTAGGTTTGATATCTGGGACTAGTGTTGTTGATGTGTCCCATGATACCATCGATAGGAAAGATCGCAGTGTCTACTTCCATTTCCGCAGGTGTTTCCCTTCTATTTTTACAATTATTTTTACTTTCTTCCCGCTTCCGTCTGAGCGCTTCTATAGTGAAAGTCTGATGTGTATTCTCTTGGTTGTGGCTCGGCTTGTTCGCTGCGCTTTCTCTCAGTTTGTTTTGGCTGCAGCTTGTGCGGGGGAGTTGCTGCGTCTATTAGGGCCTGTAATTCTTTGTGTTCCTGCAGACTTTCTCCATATGCTCCTCGTTCTGCAAGCTCTGCAAATAGCATAGAGAAACCTGCACTTCGGCTCGAGGATGGTTTCCTCCGCAGCCAGCGCATTCCCGCCAATTTCTTTTTCGTGCTCTTTCTTGTTGGCGTACAGGTGGTGACCTCGTTCTCTTCTCTCCTGACTGACGTCTCGTCAAAATCTTCGTGGTGAGTGGTGGTGGGAGACTGTTTTTCCTATGGCCAGGCTCGTTTCTTCGCCGTTCGCGTTCAATTCTTCATTTTGACAGCCGATTTTTTCATGGCTTCCAGCGGCTGTGTCTTCCGCGATGGCTTCGGCTCACGTTATGTTGGGTTATTTAGTAGCTTCTTAGGCATTGTGTGTCTCTTAAACACAACACTACTCGGTCCGGTCCCTCATTGCTTCATCTAAATTTAGGAACTCGCACTCTCCCCTATTTGTCGGAGGGCTGCTACAAAATCAGCGATGGTCTCACCTTTCTCTGGGTCTCTTCGGTAAAACTCGGTGCCACTTGATAAGGTTTGACACCACTTGGAGCATAGTGGAGCTTAAGCATTCGTTGGAGCTCTTGGCCGACGTAATTGTTTTACATTTCGGGGCTTGCGCTAAGGCTTGGCCATCTTGAAGATTGTGGGCCAGCGGCAGTGTGTCAAAGACACAGCTCTCTTACGCTGATCTGAGATCTCTTCCATCTCACTGCTTTCAAATACATCTGGAAACGGTCTACATAGGATTCCCACATCCTCTTCGTTGGGATTGAAAGGTGCGGGCGGCGCGTTGTTTCCAGCCCATGTGTTTTTCGTCTGGGTTTATTTATCGCGCGCGCTGCTCGGTCTCTAAGCGGTTTAGTGACGATTCTCTCATCCTCGTCACAGTGTGTTCCGTTCCGGAAAAATGTGAGGTTAGACCGGGTTCCAACAACCAAAGCTCTTTATTTTGCTGTAACCAGGTAAAGAAGACGGACACATTTGGCTCGAAGCCACGACAGGCGCATTTATACCTTTCTGTCTGCCGGCTTGTAGTCAATGACAATCATTTGATTTTGCCGCCTTTGGGCGGCTTCGAAGATTGGTTCCTATTGAACCAATCCCATTTAGTTTTTGTTAACCAGTCAGAATGAGGTATTTGGAGTCTACTATTATTTATACAGAACACAAATCTCACCAGGCTCAGTGTTGACTCAGCCTTCCATCCTTCTGAGCTGGGTAAAAGGACCCAAATTGTTGGGGGGGCAATATGATGACTCTGTAAACTGCTTAGAGAGGGCTGTAAAGCACTGTGAAATGGTATATAAGTGTAAGTGCTATTGCTATTTGAATAATTCATCACTTATAACATGTAGTGGAATTTCCAGGTAACATGGAAGATAGAGTTAAGAGACTGGCAACTTGGAGGGAGGGAGGGAATGAAGGAGACCTGATCCTTTCTAAAATCCCCAAAGCCCTTATTTCCCAAGAGAGTGCAGTTAGTCTGGTGAGATTCTTGTAAATAGGCAGGTAGCAATCAAGAAACTTCTCTGATTAGCTCATAGTGTTGTTCTGGTTGCTTATGCTTCACAAATGACACAATATCCTCTATTGAAAACACTCTGAATCTCTCCAACAACTCATTACACCTAACTGCTACACATGATGCCTAGGACAACCATCTTATGTATATCTAATGTTACAATGGCTCTAGGATCATGTCCTTTCAATGGTTGGGGCATTACCATTAACTGCTGAAAGTAAGTAGACAAGCAAAATCAGTAGCCAATGGATGAAACAGATCACTAGCAATACAGCATTATTCTTAATGACATCTGGGGAGAGGGGGAAATGAGACACTATAGCCTTTTGATCTAGAACCCCAAGAACTAGAACCCTAGAAAGATGATACTCTAGACCCCTTGACCTCAACCTTCCTCCCTATCCCTAATCTTAATTCAAAAGAGCCTTTGCAACTGCATTAAGGGGAATTATTTGTGGAGCTCAAATTGTTAAATAATTATCATATGATGTTTCTATATTGAGATTAGTATTTTATATTAAGATTAGTATATTATATTAAGTATACTGAGAGGTTAGGTTTCTAATGAGCTCTGGAGCATATTATGATAAGTTTGCTTTGGAAGATATTATGCCTGTCATAACATTAATAATATACATTCTGCAATATTGGGAAAATAAATGAAAAAAATATCACACAAAACGTGATGTGGTGTTTAGGCAGTTCTGAATAATAATTGTTGTAAAAAATAAAAATCTTCTGATCACAGGAAAGCTTACAGCACAATTTTATACACATATTACGCCACACACATACACACACACACACATATCCTAAACACACACACACATATATTTCATATAAATCACCCAATATGATTTTGGGTTTCATTGCTGGAATGCAAAAAATGCATCTATCTATCTATCTATCTATCTATCTATCTATCTATCTATCTATCTATCTATCTATCTATCTATCTNGTTCTGTGGGCGTGGGTTTGTGGGCATGGCAGGGAAAGGAGACTGTAAAATCTCCAGTCAGAGGTGATATTTGCCGGTTCTCCGAACTGCTTAAAATTTCCACTACTGGTTCTCCAGAACTGGTCAGAACCTGCTAAATACTATCTGTTATACTGTAGATAGATAGATAGATAGATAGATAGATAGATAGATAGATAGATAGATAGATAGATAGATAGATAGATAAAGAGAGAGAAAGACATTAGCTGGATCAAATCATGGCCTTGTGATTATATTAAAGAAATACCTTTTGGGTGTATTCTGGTTAAGATAGTATATTTTAAGCATTTTACATATGTCCTACATTTCTGCCTCAAACGTCAAGATTTTTTTAAGAAATCTCAAACTGGTTATATTGAGAGAAACAAGAACAGAATATACCTGGAATTTATCAAACCTTTTTATCATAGCAACATAGAGCTGGAAGACCTGAGAGGCCAGCCACTACACCTCCTGGCTCAGTGCAGGAGCCACTGAAGCATGAATGGCAGATGACCAACCAGCCACTGTTTTAATGGGGAATTCACCAGTTCATATGACAGCTTGTTCCACTGGTTGACAGCTGATACACTCGGGAAAGTTCTCCTGACATCTAGCTTGAATTTATTTCCTTGGAGCAATAACTCCCTGAAGCAACAGGGAACAAGTTCTTCTGTGTAACAGATCTTCAGATATCCAAGCATTAGATTTACTCAGTGTGCCCAGGAATAGGTCTAATGATCCACAGTGAGAGCTGTTTCATCAAAACTTTCAACGACTCAATTTACCTTTAGTCCACATTTGCTGCAGAGACATTTGTCTTTGTAGGATTTCCAAACCTCATCTGTCCCCACCGTTCTTCATTTGCTCTCATTTGTTTGCTCTCAATCCATTCATCTCCCAAGAAGGAAAAAAATAAATACAACTCTTTGTCTTTTGCTTAACACTCTTGGGAGCATCTGATGAATAGTAAGATTATGCAAATTAGCCAAAGTCTATTCTGAATTCAGGATTCTATTCAATGGCCTAATTAATTTGATTCAAATTTGTGATTCTGCTAGAATTTGATCTCTGATCTAAAATGGCTTTGCAATTTGATTGGCAGATCAGCTGAATTCAAAACTGGGATAGGTTGTAAAGATCTACAACTGAGCTTTTCCACTGATTTGAATACACCTGCCTCAATGCAATAATTCCATTAAATTAGTCATAATTTAATTAGACATTAAAGTTAGACATAAGACGTCAATTTGATTATTCGACTCATAAATTCAATGTGAAAAAGATCTTTCAAACAAAGCTCCTTGAATCCAATTTATGAGTAGAATCAGTGGTGAGATTCAAATTTTTTTACTGCTGGTTCTGTGGACGTGACTTGGTGGATGTGGCAGGGGAAGGATGCTCTAAAATCTCCAGTCAGAAGTGGGATTTGGCAGTTCTCTGAAATACTCAAAATTTCCGCTACTGGTTCTACAGAACTGGTCAGAACCTGCTGAATACCCACCTCTGAGTAGAATATTCACACAACTCTAATAAACAGTGAATTGGAGCAGCAGCTAGGTCTGTGAAAGTGTTCCTTTATGAAATGTGACCTGAGGATTTTTGTTTATGCAACCCCTGGCACCAGTAGATATTTCCATTTTTACAGGAGATGCAATTTTACTGATAGTATTGCAAAATGCTCTGGTGCTATGAAATTTCTATAGTGTATCAAAACTGATTGCTGCCAGAATCATGTAATACAGTATTTTCCAACCACATCCCCCAACACAAATCATATCTCTGCTTCTAATGAACAGCATACTCCGACTTCTGCTACATTACATTTCTAATTTAAAACTGTGAATCACAGTTGGATTTTCACACTCATCACATGGATTGTTTTTCTGAAATTACTCCATAGATCAAAGGAATGTACCAAAATAGCTTGAATGGGTCTCCTGTTTTCTTTATGCAGGTATGCAAGGCATAACTGATTCATTCCTTAGGATGCCCTAGAGAACCGTAAAATCCGAAAGGAAAGAGACTGTTCACAACCGCATACTATTATTTTTAAAAGAAAAAAAAAAGATTGGAGAATGGGAGGACTTAAGGAAGGTGTAAGCGACAAATAAAAAGCTCAATGAATATTCTTTCTTATATAATGTCTGTAATATAATTAGTATTTTCTCTCCAAGGTAGCATTTATTGTTAAGTGTATAGTACTCATTTATTAATTAATTAGTTATAGTTTGGCACTCTCTGACTTTCTCTACATCAGAATAAGGGTCCTCTTGTGTCCTTGCAACAATCATCACCTTAAACTGAGAATTATTTAAACTGAGCACTGTTTCTCCTTTACACTCATTTTTAAAATGCATCTTTGCTGCTTTCAGTTTAGACTCTGTGTTAGTATACTGAATTCAGTAGCTGTAACACTAAAGTGAACAGTAAGCCAAAGCACACAGTTGTCGTGGACTAGCTAGGGAGTGCTGACTCATGCATGATGCAATCTACACTATGATTGATTGCCGTAAATATAAAGGGGGAGTTCCCCCTTTTTCCCCGCCTTTTTCTTCTGTGTTCTGTATACTCTTTGATTTACCTCATTATGTTTCTCTGTTCTTGACTATCTTGTGTTCTTCCTCTTCTGAATGAAGAGAAAGACTGCTATATAAATTTAAATGTTAAATATATTGATATTTACATGTTTAAATATATTGATATTTACAAGACAACATGTTTGTGCCAGTGTCTCCAGCTTCCTTTGAACAGCTGCTGCTCAGTTTCCTTAAGACGCTGCAATAGCTTATTTTGCACAGGTTCAAAGAGAAAACATGTCTTCAGAGGGGAACCATGTAGCAATACTTGAATTTATTTATGCTCTTACGAATTAAATACATAAAGAAGAAAAAAATAATGCATAAATTTAAACAGGAAAATATAGAAATAAGAAAACATAAATAAACGGCTTATATTCACAAATAAATATAGAGATAGTGCTTGATATACTCCATTTATTAAACAACTGTTTGAAGTTACAACTGCACTGGAAAAAGAGATTTATGACCAGTTCTCAAACTTATGACCATTGCTGCATCCCCACAATCAAATGATCAAAATTTGGCAAAATTCAGCTTGGCAACTGACATGGATTTACAATGGTTGCAGCACCCAGGATCATTTGTGACCTTCCCATTAGCTTAGTATAAGAAAAATCAGTAGGGGAAGCTAGATTTGCTTAATGATCACACTATTCACTTAACAACAGTGATTTGCTTAACAATAATGGCAAAAGGTTGTAAAATTGGATGCGACTCACTTAAAAACTGCCTGTCAGACCTGCCTCAACTGAGCCTCTAAATGAAAATGAAGCAACAAAAATTCTGGTCCCAACTGTGGTTATAAGTCAAGGACTACTTATATATACAGATTATATGTATTTATATAAGACCTTTATGTATGTGTGGCAGGGGGGTCTATGTAAGCATTTCCATATATATAATGTATCTGTATACGCATTTAAATGAATTGTGGCCATATTTCATTATTATTGCCCATTAACTAATCTATGGTGATAAGCAATTTATTTGTTAATTGCTAATATCAGCCCTTAAAATCATTGTGTGATTGGGGGTATGCATTTATTTTTCCAATGCTGAAGAGTAAGTATTTTAGCCATAAATAGGGCAGGAAGAATCTATTTTCTTTAGAGGTGAAGTTCCACTGAGTAGGAATATACTTCAAAAACAGGTGAACATCTGGGAATAATCAATCTTGTCTGAAATTTGGGTTAATATTTCCAGCTTCCTTTCAAACTGGAACAAGCACAGGGAACTGTATTATACTGTAGTGAATCTTAGATATACAGAGCTGCTTCATTCTGAAATGCATTATCTCCTAAGACTAGGTGGATGTCCTTCCCAATATTTTTTAAAATGCCCAAAATCTCATTACATCACTAATTTTCCCAATATTTCAATAAGATTACTCATAAAATTCTGGACCCAGAATGCGTGAGATCCTGGGAGAGATCAGGTAAGATTGACAACAAAAATGGAACCACCCATCTTTTGAATGGTGAGAGGTGAATATCAACTATTAGGAAAAAGCTGGAAGGTTTTCTTTATTAACCTGTTGTGCAAAAGAGCCTCAGATAATCAGGAGCCAATCATCCCAAAGGCATCTGAAGGAATAAAATACCATTTGGGATTTACAGTCTATCATTTGCAGATAGTTATCTCCCTTCCTCAGCTGGGTCTATGGAGCCATGACTGGTTCTTGTAGACTTATTCCAATGACTGATAGTCCTTGATTTATAATTGGTTGTTTAGTAACCATTCAAAGTTACAACAAACCTATTTTGGGACTACTTATGACTCAGATTTGAGGTTCTGGCATTTGTGCCCCATACCAATCACATGACCAAAGTGAGTGTTAAGTAATATAGCTGCATTTATGGCTGTTTACAGAATCCTGCAATCATGTGACTATGTTTTCGAACAGTTTTGCTAAAAACTGGCATTTCCAGGGTTTGGCAAAGCGCCACACCTAGTGAACCAGCGAAACAACTAGATCTACATGTATAGAATTCAAGCTAACTATTTTATTGCATGCTGCCTATAATACAGGAATCTTCCTGGACAGCTTGCCTTTCCTTGGGAACAAATAGATAACATTTGGAGTTTGGGGGAATAAGTCCTGGATTTCTTATGTCTGTGCAATGATTCTGGGCTAATTCCTTGCTTGATTCCTCTTCCTTGCCTGGCAGGTCATTTCTCAGCACATTGGTTTGCTTTAACAGTTATGGTGTTAGACTGTGGATTTGCTTAATAACTGCCACAAAAAAGGTTGTATCACCTGATCAACCTATTTTATGACTGTCATGTATATCTATGATAGGAAAGACCCCATTAGGTTCATAATTCAAGAACTATCTATATTTATCTGTTTGGCCACCTGAGTTTATTTCTCTGAATAGTTTTTCATTTTGACTCTGATTTTAAGAGTGCTATGATGATATATTTGGGTTGCAGCAGTAAGGTTTTGATCGGTGCTCTTTTTAGAAAATTCCAAACAATGCTAGGTCTATGTATTGCAGTGCAGGATTCTAACAAAGCTTTTTGTTGAGTTCAGTGCTGAGAAGGACGTCTCTGTCTGGTATTCAACACCACTTTTATGATATTTCATTGCTTTTTAATAGCTGGATATCAGTTTCTGCTGAGCAAAGTGTCATCAGCATTCCCCTAAGAGGCACTGCAGTCAGCATTCAGATAACAGTTGGCAAATATCTCTAGTATTCTGTTGCAATACCTTCAGGATGTCATTGTTTGCTTGCTTCAAATTAATATTTATTCCTAAATGTTTCTAGCAAAAGCCACATTGTAAATCTGGACTGATTGCGAGAATAGAAGAACCAACCACATCAATAACAAGGAATATATGACTACATATGATATCTCTTACAATACTTTATTTTGTGATTTTCTATAGGGGTAACTGCTTAGTTAAAATAACACTTTCAGGAGAACACTGGGCAAATGCCAGATTTGCTTAGTGAGAATTGCTAGTTAGTTTAACACTTTATTCCTGTAGTTGCCAGCCAGATGTCTGAGAATTTACATCAGGATAGAAGCACAAAAGCACACTTGTTGGTATTCCTAGCAGACTGCCATTCAGAAACAGGTAGCCGAAAATCTTGGATGATAATATAGATCGTCATGGTGACTAGTGATAACTGCCTAAACCAGTGAAACCAATTAAATTAAATTAATTAAGTCTTCAGCATCTTCTCAGACTGATAGAATTCTTGAACATGTTGATGAGTAAGTTTATAGAGATGCAAATTTTCTGAGTCAAGGCTTTGGAAACCTATTAGAATTCCCAACTATGCCATGTTCTTATTTGTTTGCAAATAAAAAATGATTAGTATATTGTCAGATCGATGGTACTTTTAGCAATGGTGAGAGGGAGGAAGGGAAGTTATCAGCTTATCCAGTGCCACTGGATCAGCTATTGAAGATGTGGTCAGTGTGCTTGGAAGAATCCTACGCATCATGTGTCTACTAGATTAAATAGAAATCAAACTTAGATCCCTCATTCTGAAGAGACTAATTTTCTAGATCCATAACAAGCAAGAAATTGGTTTCGTTGTTCTGATGGATGACCTGTTAAGGGGCTCCAGGGAGTAATTTGCCCCTGCTCATAATCCTCTACCTTATTCTGTAAAGAAAAGAGCAAAAATTATTAGGGTGCTGGAGGCTAAAACTTATGAAGAATGGGTTGCAAGAACTGGCCATGTGTAGTTCATGTGATATATCATGACTTTTACCTTTGTGGAGCTGGGGTGGACTTGGCCTATGCATGACTCATCTAGCCCACAGGCCACCAGTTTGACACCCCTGGTCTAGTTTAATGAAAAGAATGATTAGAGAGGTAACATGATAGCAAAGTTCCAATAACTAAGGAAGAAGGTTGATTCATTCTCCAAATCATCTGAAGACAGGGTAAGAAGTAACAGATGGAAACTTAGGCTGTCACACTGCACCAACGGATGCAAAGAGGATGTAAAACAGACAAAAAAACTTGCCATCCGTTGGTTAACGCAATGTACTCACTGCCTCCGTTTTTCTTCCTCTTTATCCGTCCAGAATCTGTTTATTGACGTTTCATCCGCTCAGAAAGTTTTGAGCTGCTCAAAACTTTTGCGCGGAAAATGTATCCAATTTCTATCCGTTATGCATCCGCTACGGCATCCGCTAGGCATCCGTTCTGCATCCGTTACGCATCCGCTATATCTGCTAGGCATCCGCTGCGCATCCAGCAACTCCATCCGCTCGGACGCAGGGAGGAAGCGGAACAGACGCAGAACGGATGCAGAATGGATGCCTAGCGGAAACAAAGCGTTTAAAATGGAAAAAACGTTCGCAGAGGGGACCTATCTCGGATATTAAGGATGTCTACAGGATGCCTAGAGGATGCCTAGAGGATGCCTAGAGGATGCAAAGGGATCCCTATACTGCCTATAAAAAGGGGAGCAACACACACCTGGATCTCACTTTCAGACCAGCAGCCCTGCTGCAGACCTCTGCAGACTTCATCTGCCTCTTCTCTTCCCAAGCATCCAGCCTGTCCACCGTGGATCATAAACGGTCCTTTTGGCAGCCACCATCCTTCTGCAACAGTGCGAAGCCATCTACAGGCTCTTGGAAACTCTACTACGGGAAGAAAAAGGGACGGCCAAGAAGCATCTGAGTATGAAGATGGTTTCACCAGAAGAGCAGAGGATGGACTGTACAACAAGCTGATGGTGGAGCTCAGGAACGAAGACATTCGTTGCATTCCAAAACTTCATGAGGATGCCTCCAGCCATGTTTGACGAAGTTGTGCAGTGGCTGACACCAAGTTGACCAAGGCAAACACCAACTTCCAGCCCAGCCTGGAACCTGGGCTCAAGGTGGCACTCACTCTGCGCCACCTGGCCTCAGGGACCACCTACAGGAGCATGCAGTACGGCTGGAGGGTGCCACACAAACACCATCAGCATTGTGGTCAGAGAAGTGGTGCAGGCCATCATTGAAGAATACAAGGAGGAGCTCCTCCAGTGCCCCTCCACTGAAGAAGGCTGGAAGAAAGTTGCAGGAGTGGTATCAGAGGTGGAACTTCCCCCACACTGTTGGAGCTATAGATGGCAAGCACGTGGCTGCATAGCTCCAGCCAAGTCTGGGTCCACTTATTTCAATTACAAGGGCTTCTTCAGCATCATCCTCTTCACCATGGTCGATGCTGATTACAAGCATTCATGTACTCGATGCTTCAGGCAACAGCTCATCTTCAGATGCCCAGATATACAACGCCAGTCACCTCAAGGAGAAGCTGGAACGCAACCTCATCGTGGGCTTCTCAGATCCAGAACCCCCGCCCAACGACACACAAGATGTGGCCCTACTTCATCATGGGGGATGACGCCTTCTCCCTCACAACCTACCTCATGAAGCCCTACACTTCAAGACTCCTCAACCTGTGAGAGAGGATCTTCAACTACAGGCTGTCCAGGCAGAGGCGGGTGGTGGAGAACGCGTTTGGATCCTGGCAAAGCATCACAGTTCATTCCTTCTACATTCCACCAACCGTCAGCATCGCCCAGAGACTGTGAGGAGGATCATGGAAGCTTGCTGCATCCTGCACAATCTCATGCGCACCCGCTACCCAGTTCTTGCAGAACAGGCTCATGGACCTCCAACAAGGCAATGGGGACATGGAGCCTGGGAATGGAGGCAAGGGCGAAACCTGATAGACACTCAGGATGTGCAAGGCAAACAGAGCCTCACGTGAAGGGAAGAAGCAGCAAACCTCCTGAAACACTGTGGCAACTCCCCAGCTGGAGCAGTGGAGTGGCAAGACAGGATGATAGATGCTTTAATGGATGCTTCCTTCAGCCTGTCTCATCACACTGATGAGATTGTGCCATGTATGTTGAGTGGCCTTACAATGAACAGGGCATTTAATAAAGAGTTGTGTTTATGTTGAAATGTGTGGATCAATGCTTACATTATTATTGATAATAAGGGCCAAAGGTGTGGCAGCTGGGAGGGTGGACCATACATCTCATATGCTTGCACTGGAGGTTTATCTATCCCACAGCTATTACCCATCCAAAGGTATCTTGCCCATCCACTGCTATCTTAACCCATCCCACAAGCATGAAAAGGCTTAAACCATTTCTAAAAGTTTCCAGCAAGACTTTATTAAAAAAAAGAATGAGCAAGTGTGTGAATCAAAAAATAGACTTTATTAACAACAAGCTATAAGACAAAAATGGCACTCCTCTTGGTCGCTCAGTCTCAGGGGTGAAGGGTGCAGGTGCTGTGGAGGTGGCTGGTGCTGGAGTGCTTGTAATCAGCTCCTCCAGAAAGCAGAAGCAGCAGAAGCCTCAGCCAGAAGAGCGAGCCTGTGCTGCCAGAAGCCCCAGCAGAACCAGAGTGAGGCCAGGGGGCGGGATGGTAGCCTGTCCCTCTTGCAAAGGGCTGGCAGCGGATGGCTGAGGCTTGCTGTGCTTCAGCATGGTTGTGGGTTGCTGGATGGCAGGGAGCCTGGCAGGAACAAAGGCTGGCGAAGGCTTGCAGGGAGGCTGGCACAAGGCTGGCAGGAAGGCTGGCAGGCAGGCAGGCACCAAGGCTGGCAGGCAGATAGGCACCAAGGCTGGCAGAAGGCTGGCAGGAAGGCTGGCAGGAAGGCTGGCAGGAAGGCTGGCAGGGAGGCAGGCACCAAGGCTGGCAGGAAGGCTGGCAGGCAGGCATGCACCAAGGCTGGCAGGCAGGCATGAACCAAGGCTTGCAGGCAGGCAGGCAGGCAGGCAACAAGACTGGCAGGCAGACTGGCTGGCAGCAAGGCTGGCAGGCAGGCAGACAGCAAGGCTGGCAGGGAGGCTGGCAGCAAGGCTGGCAGGCAGGCAGACAGCAAGGCTGGCAGGGAGGCTGGCAGCAAGGCTGGCAGCGAGGCTGGCAGCAAGGCTTGCAGGCAGACATGCAGCAGGACAGGCAAGGCAGTCGATGTGTCTGGAAGCAGGTCTTTCTCTGAATGGCGACCTGCTTCCGAGCTGCTTCCGTTATATCCGCGGGGCTGACGCAATGCATCCTCCCCGCATGCGCGCAATTAACGCTCGGCATCCGCTAGGCTTCCGCTGTGCATCTGCTGTGCATCTGTTATGCATCTGCTTCATGTGCTTGTGCATCCGCTGTATCCGTTCTGTGTCCGCTTTGCTGAGTCCCCGGATGCCTAGCGGATGTGCCATCTGCTCCATCCACTTCCATCCGCTGGGCTTCCGTTCCGCATCCGCTTCCATCCGCCCTGTGTCCTCCCCAACATCCGTGTTATCCCCTCCGGTTATGCAAATTTTTGCCCCTTCTGAGAGCAGCATAACAACGGATGGAACATTTTTCTCGTCCGTTGTGTCCGTTTTGCATCCGTTGGGCAGTGTGACAGGGCCTTAAGAGAGAGCCAACCTAGAACTAAGGAGAAATTTCCTGACAGTTAATAAGTGAAACAACTTCACTTCAGAAGTTGTGGGTGCTCCAACACTGGAGCAGAACAGTCATTGGACAACCATTTGTTTGGAAGATTATAGGGCTTCCTGCTTGAGTAGGGTTGGACTAGATGATCTCCAAGGTCCCTTCCAACTCTGTTATTCTGTTCTAAACTAAATAATCACACAGCAACGTACTACAGTTGGAGTGAGGCTGGGGTTGAAATTCAAACTCAGATAATAGGTAGAATTCTTGGCTGAGCAATGGCATAAGATTACAGAAGAAATACAGGGAGATTGCCTAATAGCTAGAGGGCAATGCTGATAAAGCCAATCCAGATTGAAGCCAAGAGTTTAGGGATCCATTTCAGTCCAGATAAGAGCAAGAGGTAGAAGATGGGCAACCAATGATGCATAGGTCTAGGTAGGAAAATGTAATGAAGCAACAGCAAAGAAACAAGTGGTTTGCTGATCTAGAATTAAAATAATTCCACAAGCAAATCCAAATCTTAAAACAGTCAGGGAGTCCATCAGCAGGTCTGATTTGAAATTGTTCAATGCAGGTGAACAGGAATGCAGGTCTGATTTGAAATTGTTTCCAGTGGAAAGCAAACTCCTTTAGGCTGATCCTAAGTGACCCAAGCTGCAGGTGGAGTTCAGTTAAGGGTGATATCATTCTTGCTTCCTGGCCAGCTCACCTGTCTTTGAACTTGCTGAGTGCCTACTGGAGCCAGGCACTTTGCCAGGATATGGCCTTTCATTACCTGTCTGCCCTCACCTGCTTCTACTTATTGTTTCCTTGGTGTCTTTCAAGTGAGATTGCCTGTTAGCTCTTGAGGCTGGCAGATTGTTGTATCAGGTCCTTCAGTCTCCAAGAGTCAAAATATATCACAATATCCTGGATGTCTCACTGACCTATAATACCATTAATTATGGTACCCTTTCTTTGCTTTCAGGAGCTCTGCGAAACAACAAATTTCAGAAAATAGCACTGGGCAACTTTTGCTCCATTCTGGGTATGTACCCTATGCTATTGAACATCTTTATGAGGCGATTGGATGCTATCATCTGGGACTCAGGGGCTACCTGCTACCTCCATGCAGAGAATAGGTCTCTTTTCCATCCTATCAGGTGTGCTGACCTCCCAGATTGATTCTTTTTGGGATTGCAATGTGGTTTGGATGAGATGTAACCAATCAAAATTGAATTCAGACAAATCTCGGGGTATGATGGTCTGGGGCACCGTCAGTCAAAGTGAGGGACCTCATCCTCTCTCAGGGAGGGATATTCTTCCCCAAATGATCAAGTTAATAGGTGCTTAGGATTGTGGAATGTGGAGAAGGAGTAGGGATGAATCTCACTGCAGTTTCCTAGGTAAGAGGCAGCATATTCCAGAAAGAGGCCCAAAATATACTGCACAGTCCTGAGCTGGATGGGGGAGGCAGAGTTTAGGGGAATTACATTCTGGAATCTCTGAGTGTATCGATTAGGTTAGAAATTTATAACCTTAGTCTGGCAAGATACTGTCTTTCACTTTGTTGTTATCTTTGAGTTTGGACCTGACAAGACTGCTCATTAACAGATACATATTTTTTGATGAAAATTGAGCTGACTGCTGTAACTCAGGTATTTGTTATATCCAAATCAGATTTTACCAATAAGTTGTAGGTGGGGATATCCTTGAAGGAGATATGGAACTGTAATGAATCAAAAATGTGACAGCATCCAGATGGGAAGAATTTCAGAAATAATATGAAATTCCTTTATTGCAGGGGTGTCAAACTTGCAATGACACATTGTCATCATGTGACATATTACAACTTTTTTCCCCTTCGCTAAAGCACGGGTGGGGATGGCCAGTATGTGATGTATCTGGCCTGCAGGCCGCGAATTTGACACCCCTGCTTTGTTGGGTATGTTGGATTGGCTTTTAGTTGCTGAAGGTGCTTGTTACCACATCTGTATCTTTTCACTGATCAAGCCCTCCAACAGGAAGGAATGGTTTTCTCCATCAGTGGTTAATGTGTTGTTGGATCTGAAGATAAGGGTGTTTATCTGCAAAGATACCTGGCAATATCTGACAGTATTGCTGAGACTTTTTTGTTGGAGGCACCAATATACTTGAATTCCCTCCCTCAAACTCTTCAGTGAGCTTCTTATGTTTTAGGGAAAATCTCAAAGCATATTTTTATTTATTGGCTTGCTTTCATAATAGCCATGTTTTCTTATTGGTGATGCCATGCATTTTAATCCTATTTTTAATTATAATGTTCATTGGTTTTTTTGTGTGTGATTGTTTGTTATTTGTTTATGCTTTTGTTTATTTTATATGGTTGTGGTTTACTCTGAATGAGTTCTGCCTGACTTTTAACTTATGCCTTGGTGATGTAATGGTTAGAATGCAGTATTGTAAATAAACTCTGTATACAGCCACAAGTTCACTCCTGATGGATCTTGAGACTTCAGCCTTCCATCCTTCTGAGGTTAGTAAAATGAGAACCCAGTTTGTTGGAGGAAATATGCTAACTTTGTAAACAGCTCAGAAAGTTTTATAAAGCACAATGGAGCAGTCTAAGTCTAAGTGCTATGGCTAGTGTTATTATTGTTCAGTTGTTGGCCTAGCCTGTGCAGACCAGCCTGTTGGTTGGGAACCTGCGGAACAGTAATCCTTGCTTTCTGACTGTAATGAGTTCTATCTCATGACAGTCATAAAATGTGCCTCCTACATGATTGACCCAATTTTATGACCTTTTTTGCCATAGTTGTTCAGTGAACCAATTATTCATTATGGGCCAGTCTTGCCAAAAACTGGAAGTGAATGCCAGTTTTCAACAAAAATGTCATAAAACATGGTCAATGACTGTGGGATGCTGCAAATGAATGTAAATGCAGGCCAGTTGCTGAGAGCCCAAAATGGGGGAATGACTGCTGGAACTTCAGAATGGGTTTGTAAGTGACCCTGGGGAGGTTTGTTTTAAACTGTCACTAAGTGACCAATTGTAAGCTGAGGATTATCTGTGTATAAATGAACAAAAATGAATTAAAACGTGCGACAAAGAGATCCTTACAGTGGACATTGTGATTTATGCATATTTACCATCATAATGTTTCTACAAGCAAGACAATTTCATAGAAGCAAATGTAGTTGAAATCTTGTCTAATTGTAAGAGAAGAAATGGCAGAATCTGGGGCTGGAGTGAAAAGAGTGATCAGCCTATAATCTCTACATAGTCCAACCTCCCTTGAATTTTGTTGGCCTTATCTTACTCCTAATAGGTCCCAACCATTAGTTATATTTCCTGTGCACAGACACAAGTAGCAATAAATCAGTTTAACTGGATCTTCCTGTGTAGACCTGACTTTTCTCACCTGACACTCGTCCTTCATCCTTTCAACCTATGATGGGAGACAGATAATAAGAATTTTTTTTGTGAAATTGTTACAGTTTGTCCTCCTTGCAGGTCACTGCACAAAAAGAGGCCCATTTGTCATACCTCTACAAGGTTGGCAGCATTCATTTATTGCATGGAGATTCATTTTTTAATCTTTTGTTGGTGGATAAAAGGGGAAATATGCTTGAATCCATGTGCTTGATTGTACATCTGTGAAAAGTAAGGAAGCTAATCTCTTGTGCATTCCTGGACACCTAGATGAAGTTTTCTTGGCAACAGTAAGGATGTGGATTGCCTCTGCGTTCTTCTGAGATATTTGATTCTTTACAATCTAGCAAAGAACCCTTGAATTCACTGGCAATATTCCATCCAAATACTAATTAAACCTAACCATGCTTAGCTTCTAAGCCCAGAAGAGGTTCCTGCCAAATCATAACACTTCATTTTTATTTTCCACCTTTTTTCACAGTGCAAATTCTAATTGTGGAGACTTTGCATTTGAATGTGTCAGAATGTGGGACTACAGTTAATATCTCTGGAGGTTGGGAATCAATTACACTAAGAAATGGAATTGTACTAAAACTGTATACACAGGAATGATCTTTTAAGAAAATTAAATAAAAACCTTAATTGCAAATTCATTCAAATGAGTAAAAGAAAAGAATAAGCCTTTAGTGATTTTTTTTAAAAAAGTCATTCACCACAATGGCAAAATAGCAATTTGGAATGGAATTGCTTGAACTCAGGAATTCATTCATTTATTTGTTAAGAAAATGTATATGCCTGGCCAACTACGGTGACTCTGGGTGGCTTACAGAAATAAGACCCTAAATACAAAACCCAATAAATCGCCCTCATCCCTGGTAACAACAATCAAATCCACCATCCAGGCTGCTAACAAAACCATGTCTTCAGGGCCTTTTGAAAGAATGTCATGGTAGAGATAAATTTATTTCTTCAGGGATGATGTTCCACAAGGAAGGAGTTATCACAGAGTTCATGTACATCGATGCTTCAGGCTACGGGTCATCTTCAGATGCCCAGGTATACAATGCCAGTCACCTCAAGGAG